>JAAGNO010009510.1:0-51801 GCA_033439905.1 Ceryle rudis | reverse complement strand
TTTAATTTCCTGCTTTCAGACGAATAAATAAAATTTTATACAAACTAAGACTGAATGAAAGGGGAAGACTAGGACAGGACTGTTAAGACCATAGGATTAAGTATTTTTCAAGGGGTTGGCCTTCTTTTAAAAAAAAAAGTTTGAGATTTTATTACTGAAAATGAACAGCTGAAATTAACAGGAAGAGTAAGTGATTTATCATCTACATCTGGAGGTGGAGTAGAATTCTTCAGATCTCTCAGTAGTTGTTGGTAAGGACTTTCTCTGCTGAGATGAGTGATTCTAAATTAAATTATTTGTTTTTTTCAAAATGAGTAAGATTTTATCAGCCAGCTTACATGTAATCAACTTAAATGCAGTTTTAGAAGAAGATGAACCATACCAATGTAATTCCCAAGATGAGAAGTGAATATCTGATGAACTTCGTTCTTCTAAGATAAAAAATAATGCATTACTTTAACATATTTTTTTTCCTGGTGATTCTGTTAAATAGCAGGCTTGGGTTAGGTTCTTTTAACATGAAGGGTATTCTCCATACAATATATACACATACTTTTCTTGTACCATAATTCCATAAGTAGTGAAATATCCCCAAATATGTTAAAGGTTTCACCACTAGAACTGTTTATTGAAAATTAAAGATGACAAGCTATATATTTTTTTTTTTCCTTTACTAAATCTTCACAATTAAAGTGCAAACACTAATAGTAATTTTAAACCAAACAAAGAACAACCCAAAAACCAAACTGCAAAACCCTACTGGCCTTCCAATTGTATCTGATATATGCTAGGACGGAATTACTAATGAGAACATATTTAGGTATAAATAAATCTTTTATCCACTTTACAACTCCGCTGTGTTGCTACAGTGAAGTCATCCACACAGAGCTGTGTATGGGTTGAAAGCCTCAATAGCCTCTTTTATTTATGATAAATATTGCTACTAATGTTAACAATGTCATTGTGTGATGTCTCAATAGAGGATTATGACTTCATGTAATGTTAGTTTGATGTCTCTTCTCTTCTGTAATGGAGTCAATTTTCCTCACAAAGCAGATCAGAATCACTTATTCACAAACCTTGTAACAAATATGCTATGCACATACTATGTTTACCCAGTATTAAGGTGGCACAATGAAGCTCAAAGCCAGGAAACACAGAGTTAAAGTTCAGTGCTAATCTTAATTTACCCCTGTTGAGTGCACTGAAATACACTTTAAACACAGAAATTCCTATTTCCCACAAAATAGTATTTGAAGTGTGAATTACTGGGTTTTTGAGTGTAATTCCACAAATAGGTATATGGAATATTCCTGAAACATTCATGACTATAAATAACATAATAAAAATAATTTTGTGGCACATAACCAGTACAAAGAGGATAAAAATCTATTTATATAAATTAGCAAAGAGTAAAGCAATCCTTCATCACCTACCAGAGACAAACACCACATTGGGGAATAGGGGCCCATCTCAAACCGCGCTTATGCACACGCTTAACCTCAATTATGGCATTGGTGGGACTTCAGTACAATCTTAAACACCGGGGGGAAAGGAGCTAATGCATTGGTGTAAAGACTCATATTTATATAATAATGGAAAATATTAAGTAAACTATAGCAGAGTCATTTGTGATGCATGAATATAGATATCTTGTAATATTAACATAATACAATTGGATGCTTAGCTCCTGAATGCCTTCAAAATAATTTATCTGAATGCTCTGGAGAGAAGTTCAGCTTAGATGAAAAGCATAAATCCACCTAACAGCTAACAAATAATTCACATAACTGTCTGAAGACATGTTCAGAATACAGGATTTTTATGATAAGTAAAGGGCAGAATTTTCCAGCTCTTATGGAAATACCGGCTCTTACTACTGTAAGCTTGGACTTACCATGAAAAATAAAATTAAGCAATTTATCCTAAAAAAGAACTCAAATAGAAATTGAATCCTTTTTAGTGGAGGAGGGCACTTCTGGTAGGAAACAGTTTCAGAAACAATGCTATCATCCCAGTTTTTCATATTTGCTCAAAAAATAGATGTCACATTGTAGAGGTCAGTGCAGGTATTGAAAATACCTGGATACTTCTTATGGAGAAAAGAACGTGTGCTACTTGAAAGATAATTATTTCTCGCTTATACTGGAACCATATCTATATTTTCATCAGAATATCGCTTCTAAATGCAGTGTAACCTGGCCTGATTTGTCTGGAGATCTGCAAAGTGCTAATATTTTTATTTCTAAGTTTAACTGTGTATTCATAACTTTATTTGGAGTTTCTTTTTATTTTAATTGGAGACTGTACTAATTAGAAATAGTTTTAAACTACAATATGATGTGGATTGTGTTGGAATGAAAAACACAGAGGCTGTGTACATGACACCCCCTGGCTGAAAGAGATGATCGATTCCTGTGTGCACAAAGGAAATTGGTTAGGAATCACCTGATATTTTTGCCTTTAGTCACAGGGATGATAAGAACATAGGTTGGAAACATGTGAAAAGAGGGGAGCAATGAACAAATGTGGTTTCAGCTTGTTGTTGACAAGGCAGATGGCAACAGGTATCATTTCAGGGATTGTGTGCAATGTTGTGGCTGCTCAGGTGGTGTAACTCTTTACCTGTGGAATTTCTTACCCATGTAGTGATGGTTCACAGCTAAAAAAACCAAACTAATTTAGACTTTGTTCCATTAATTAAAAAAAAAAAAAAAGACAGGCCTCTGAGTCTGTACAGGGCTCACTTCAGGATTCACAGAATCTCCAAAATTATCATTAACTCTAACTTAATTTTGTGTTACTTTACCTCACTGGGGACTGTTCACCTGCTTATAGTCAAGCCATGTTGTAAATGCAGGATCAGAGCATTTGATCATAGCTGCTGGGGACACTACACACCGCTCACAGCAGGAGGGGTCAGGTGTAACAGTGCCTTGAAGTTTTTAGCATGATGTAAATAATCAAGAGAAATGTGAGGCTCTAAACTTCACTCAACTTACGAATGTTAATAAATGTATTTATAGAACAGGAAAACCACTATTTTGATCTCATTTTAATAACGTAAAAAAAATCTAAAGGGATTTTCCTTTGCGCTTTACAAATATCTGTTGAAATCATGTAACAGCCCAGCACAAAAGCTGCAGGTTTAGAGAATTAAAAATGAATGAAGACCAGTATTTCTGCTGAGATTGTATTTGCAGTTTATGAGGTACATTTCTAACTGGACTTCCACCTGTCATAGCAAACAAGGGCCAAAGCCTCCCCATGTGGGAAGGCATTCCGAGTGTGTGCAGGTTAACTCTGGACACCTTGGTGCACATGAAAGTAAGAGCTTTGATGAAAAAGCCTGGATCTCTTGCCCACTGGTTCTGGCCTCTGCTGGGGATGTGTTTAGGTTTCCCCTCATCCCACGCTGGGGCTGTGCTATGTGCAGTAGCCATTCTGCTGGCAGTAGCATCAGTGCTGGGCTCAGTTACATCCTGACTGCACAGTCTCTCTGCAGTGAAAGCCATGCATTAAAAGAGGACTTGTAAACAGATAATTAACTTCATTTTTAATTATATGTCCAAAATTGTCTGCAAATTGATGTTCCAAAGATTAAAAACTAATTCAAATTTTTTAGCTGCTCTCACCACACTCATTAGAAAAATCCTAAAAAAAATTGTCTCTCAAATGAATAAGCTTCCACTTACATAAAAAAGGAGCCATATTTAGATTCCAGTCCATGCAGGAGAAATTTGGAAAATCTAAAGTTTTCAAATCAATTTAGTATGCGCTATGAGAATAATGTCAGTTGAAAAGTTACTTTTTAATTTTTTTGTCTTTAAAAATGTAAAGGAGAAGGAAGAAAGTTGGCTTTGATAAACAGAAAGGCAGTGCTTTAAATAGCTAAAGCAGTGATAAGGCAAAGAACTTCTAAATAAATGAGGTGTGAATATTTGTTTTAAACTCCAAATGAAAATTGTGGATTCACGAGAACCACTTTACATTCTGTGAAACAGGACTGCAATATATTTCACTGTTTTGAGCAAGGAAGCAGAGAGGCTTGCCATAATAGAACGTGTACTACATTCCTCTACAGAAGACAAATAATATCTAAAATGCTTTCTTTCACCTTGACCAAAGAAATTATATAATATAGAAGTAATTTTGATTTTGCCACAACAAAAGAACATCAGAATTTGGAGTTTGATAAAACTGTTCTGTTGGCTGGGAAGTTTGTCTTTCAGCTGTGTTTGATGTGATATTTAGTTCATATTGCCATAATATTTTATGCCAAGTATTGCTATTAAATCTTTTATGTTGCAGAGATTTTTGTCAACAGAGACACAGGGTTTGGGTTTTAAGTGAAGTTAATCATTGAACTTGGAGAAGAGAAACACTGGGAGAGTACTTCACTTACACAAACAAACCACCATGGAAGCTTCAGCCATTTCCATAATTGTTACCCAGTTTTCAGAATAGCGTAGGTAAAACACAGAATCTGTCTCCCCCTCTGATCTCTATTCATGTTTAAGTCTTGTAGAAACTATTAGAAGAAACAGATAATTAAAACAGAAAAAGCTGTGTATTTGCTGCAGCTGCTGGTGTTGTACCAAATCTTTTGAAGTCTACTTTAAGCAATTATATCCGAGCACTTCTTTTGGAAGCCTGAGAAATAACATAGAACTTCTAAGATATCGTTGTTTTCTGACTCTTTAAATTCTTTGTAAATACTATATATCATTATAATGCTACAGTAAATTTTCATCCATTTTGCTTTCAAAAAACAAACCTTAAAAGTAAAAGGATTCTTTATAAGCTGAAAAATTAGTGCCCTGCCTTTTTTTTTCCTGTACTGTCCATCATGTCCAAAAGGGTCACATTTTAAAGTAATATTTTAATTGGTGGGTTTGGTTTTATTTTACTATTTGTTTTACATTTTAAATTTGGACATCTCTTAAATGCAAAGGTAAACACGTATTGCAAAGGTGTGGTTCGGTGTGTTTGTTATTACTGTGCAGTCAGGTATGCGTAATCATTGAACTTAGATTAGCCCTGTCATGTGAGCTGCTAATCATTGTAAACATTTGGCAAGTGATCCCTTTCCATACCAGAAAGAAGTAAGGGCATACTTATACATGGATAATACTGAGCAATGTTTAGCAGATATTACTGTGGTATTACTGAAACTCTATCTTATCATTCTTAAAGCAACATCTACTCTCCATCACTAAAAGTAGTGAGGTGTGGTAGTCAATTGTGATTGGCATGTGGGAGACAAAATCAGTGGCACAATCTAAGATGTGCAATAGATCATAGTCTGACAACAGGGCAGATTTTGCTACCTAATGAAGCTTTAGTTCCCAATGAGCTTTTTATCCTGTAACACAGAGGATAATGAATCTATGCAATTCTGGACTCCTTTCCCTGTTTTGAAGAGCCCAGGTTGAACTGGGAGGCACTATGAGAAAAAAGGGTGACTGCCATTTTCCATTGCTGACTCTCTTCAGTTAGAATGAATTGTCCTTGAATTTCTTATTTTCCATGGTAGTCACTACCATAGCTCTGTGTCCAGTGGCATTTGACTGTGAAAGTGACACCCCCACTAGGGAGTATGTCCAGAAAAGGCACAGAACATGACAACTTGTTGCTAAAGTAGCATTATCCCTGATGGGTTTGTAGCATTCTATCCCAAACAGGGACAAAAACTTAAAACACGAACCAAAAAAGTCAACGTGCTTAGGCCCTGCAGTTTACCAGGGTCAGCTGCAGACCATCCCTGGTTTGGGTTTTGAATAAGGCAGTAGGCAGTGGTCCTGTCTCCCTTATCACCCAATGAGAATGACCAGGGAGTGAAAGATGGAATCCCAGGTATTGTTCAGGAACTGGTGGCAGGGTAAAACCTGCTGATGTTTATTGCCTTTCCTTTGGTGTGATAATGGATCCTTGATAAAGCTGGCATGTGTTAGAGATGGCTTGGCAGTGCAACACAAAAATTCCAGTATAGATGCCACAAGTAATCTTTCTTTACAGATTGTAAGAGTTTTACAGGAACTGTTGGCAGTGCCCAGAAAAAAACTGGTTTTCTCCACTACTCACTTTGGCTGCTGCTGTTCCTCCTTCAGCTATAAGGCCTCATATAAGACAGCCAGATCCTGCATGAGCTCACTCACTATACAGCTGCAGACCAAAGTCAGGTAAAGAGTAATCCCAGTAAGATGTTGGTTAAGAAATTCCTGTGCACTTTTGCAGCTCCCTGGAGATAATGGAAGATACATAACTGTGACTCTTCCAAAACATATGATTCCGTTTCATGTTATTTTTGAGGATTTGGTAGGAAAGTGTATAAATAACAGCACTCTGAGCTGTTTATAAAAATCTTTTAAAAATGTTATTAATCATAAAGAATTTCTGTAAAAAAGCAAAAAAAACCAGGCAAAACAAAAGTTGAAAATCCTTCTAGCAGAGATATTCAGTTGCAGTTTCTTCAAAATAGATCCCTGAACTGAAATTTCCAAATTAAAAGTTCTATTTCAAACTAAAATGTTCTGGCACACATTTTTCTCAAGGAAACTGCTTAATTAGACTCTGCAAGCCTATTTCTGCTGTAAGGGCAGTGCATGGTGTGGGAATGTGGTTCTTCCCATGCAGTGGGTGGCTCAGGAGAGGGAGCTGAAGAGCAGCTGGAAAGACCCCTACTCATCTGCCTTCCCACCGAGAGGAGCTGTGGCTTATGGGAGCCCTGCGGCTTTAGTTTAAAGAGTATTTCTTTTTTGGGAGCTACCCGTGGACTCCTGCATCCTACATTACTTTGTTGTGCACAGATCAACAGTTTGTCTGGCCTGCGTTATTTTTAAATAAGCCTATGTATTTTTAAAGCAAGGGAGAAAAACAGCCTAGTTTACTACTCAGTCCCACAAGCATCTGCTTTGGGGGATACTAAAAGGGCAGAAATAAGGAAGACAATGCAGAAAATAAGTGGTTATTTTTTACCAAGGAATATTTTTCTCCAGGTACACAATGTGGTCTGAAACACTTTAGCCCAGCTGGGGAGAATACTGGAGTTACACAAGCACAGTACGTGGCTAAGTCTCTTTCAGCTGTCAGTGCTCTGGAAGGAGACATTTGTGACTGTAAATCCCTGGATATAAGTTTTGAAAAGCCCAAACAATCCAGGAGTGGCTGGGTCTTGCACCCTTGTGAGTCCACAGAAATCAAGGCTTGAGTCCATCACCAAGACCTGTTACTGTTATCCTCATTTTTACCTCTGTCATAGCATTTGGATGTCCAGCAGGTACAGCAATGCTGTGTTGGCATAGAAAGGCAAGGAATATTTTTTCTGAACAGAAGTGGAAACAGATGATCTGTAATGGCTCTGAGTTACCTTGAAACAAGAGCTAGAGAAAATGCAATATGTCCCTTGCCTGTAAAGTCCCTCTGAGGCTTTAACTTTGTGCACATCAAAAGGTTTTACTCTCCAAAAATGACTCCTCAGTTAAGAAGTGAAAAGATGCCTTTTGCTACTTTTGCCTAGGGCCCAATATCTTCCTACAGTCCATAGCAGCTGTGGCAATGCTCTGCTTAATGCAAAGAACATCTGGGCTGCCTGCAATTCTGGGAGAGAAGTGTCAAAAGTGTCATAGACATCCTTGAGCAAAGAAGGATCTTCACTTTTATTACACAGAAGTGTCAAAACCAGCATTATTGAACATCAGGTTGCAATTTGGCACACAGAATATAAGTCTGAATAGATGTGACAAAACCCCTTCTAGGAAATTGCTACTTAACATTTTTTTCATAGTTTCAAATTAGCATTTAAAGAAAAAGAACAAATGGGGAGCAGTTAGGTAACCCTGACATGGAAATATCCTACCATTCTTTTTTTGGTGCTTCACAACCTCATTGCTGTCCCCTGAGTGACTGAGATTGATTAAATCACTGTCATCACCAGTGAAATGCACCACATTGATCCAGCCTCACTCTCAAAGCCAGACTACATGACACAGCTAATCTGGCATAATTGAAAGTTCCAGCTCCAGAAGGTCACTGACCTGAACTCAGGACGCTAGCTATCGTTTTGTCCTTGGAACAGAGTCAACTAACTGATCAAATACGATGGCTTTGTGTCTCACATGTAATTGCTTTTTCATGGTTTGTGCAGGATAAACCGATAAACCCAGGCTTTCATATTTTACTTGTCGGACAGGAAATAATTATCACCTCCTCATACTTTTGTTGTTTTGTTTTGGGTTGTTTTGGTTGGTTCGTTTGGTTGTTTCTTGGCTTTGTTAAAACCCTGAGTAGACCAGAACGTGAGATTGACTCTTGTTTCTTAGTCAGGTATAATTCTACTAAGAAAATCTCCAAACCAGGACAGCAAATGTCTTTAGATAAGGATGGCAGTATGATATACATAATTATTTAATTTATAAAGGAAAACATTGCACTAGTTAAAAGTTTGTTGGAACAGTGCTGAAGGCAACGTTACTCTTCTGTTACTTAGAACTCTTGGTTTCTGCCTTCTTCTCTTTTTCTATTTTCTGCTGTTCTCTTCTGGAACTTGAGTGCTGCAGTCAAGATCTCAGGCTGAACCAAGTCTGAGACCATGGAGTTCAGTAAACTCAAAGGTCACACACAATCAGAGAACAGAGGGGTTGCAAAAATACATACAGACAAGCACCAAGGCTGGGTTATCACCTTTTTAGTAATGCCAAGTGTTTCAACTGAAACTCCTCTGAACAGAGTCCCAATTTCCTGATGAAAAGTTGTGTCTTCAGGAAAATGGCCATGAGGACATTTGCTTCATGCTTTAAGATGGACACCAAAATGCCATGCCGCTTTGAAGACATGTGGTTTATGTAAACAGAGCCATAGGAATATGCCTGTGTAAAACCTGCTTTTTTATAAAGAAAAAGTCAAACACTGAAGTGTTTGGAAAAAATACTTTCTTTATACATTACAGAATCCAGTGGTCAAAGCCAGGAATTTAGGTAAGTCTCACAAGCTGTGTAATTGTTTTGTTTGGCCTTTGTTCACAGTGAAATTAGAAGCATATCTTGTATCTCTTTATGTTTGCTGTTAAAAAGTCAGCATATCCCAGTAGCTCCCATTGCTTCCCATTCCAAGTGCAGGTCAAAATGCCAGCCTTCTAACAGTGACTGTCATGGATAATTTATCATAGAAAAAAAGTACTTGATAAAATCTCTGCAATTGTTTATTCTTCCTTTGTTATTCAGATAAGGGGAAAGTTGTGTTTTGGGCATTTATTGGTTGCCTGTGTTTTTTGTCTTTTTGCAAGCAAGACTTCTATCATTGATAAAGCGAGCAAAAAAGCAAACACCAAAACGCTGGTAAATAAGGGACAGAGCTGTGGCACTCTTGTGGGACACTGGCTTGGCACAGCCTTTTTGTAGTGATTTAGTATACCTTAATTTCTGAGTTGTTCAGAAGTGATTTGAAGGGGGGGGCTTTTCACAAAGCAAGCAGCATAGAATTGTTTTGATTTGGTGACAGAACAATTTTTATGATGATGAACAAAACAGTAAGTTAAGATAGTTGGCTTATCTAAAGAATATAAGACATAGAAAAAGCACATAAATCCTTTTATAAAGTTTTCAAAAATCTAGTGTTTGGACATAGGAATAGAAATAGGAGCTTAGATCTGTGTTGAATACATAACTCTCTTCAAAAGTAAAGGTCTAATCTAGCCTAAAGGAAAATGACAAGCCATAATGCAATAGTTCTAAATGGTTTATGTTTTGTAAGTCTTTCAAAAGTTTCATCTTAGCAGTTTTTAAAACAAACTTGCAATTGATAAATCCCAGTGGGCTCCTATTTATAGTGTCTTAATTTTCAAAGAAAGCAAATCAGGCAACTGTTTTTAACATGAATAATATTGCTCCCAGTATTCTGCCTGCAGCCCACACATTGTGTTTTTTGGCATGAATGTGGCAATTAAAAAAAAAAATAAACACCCCTTTTAAATATTTTTTTATATCTATATACATAAGCTATTACAGTCAATGCTGACACAGCTGGCACAGAAACTCAGTGAAAGGTAAACATTCTGCTCAGTATGGAATACAGCATATTGTTGTGTTTGTTAAAATGTAATCTTCCTGAAATACTATTTTTAAAGTAAGCTTTTTTTGTTTTGTTGAGTTTGGTTTTTTTACAGAATTTATTGTATATTGAGATCTGATTTAAAAAAAAAATAACAACCTTTTAAAGAAATTACACTTATGATATTGGATATTTCAGTCAACAGTTTATTGAATTTTAAAAAAACATTCTTACCAAAAATCAGGAAAAAAAATGAGGTCTGATGTTTTATCCTTCAGCAGAATGTAATAGTCTCAGCAAGTAAAATCAATTTCTTTTAATAAAATTCTGTCAAAAGCAGGAAGTTCAATAACAAATGTCTTCAACTATTTAAAAGGACAAAAACTTCCAACACAATTAAGATTAGTTTGTGACTTCCTTTAGCAACAGCAAAAATTTTTTAATTCCTTGACCCTAATTACTATGAGCCTGTATGAAGTGGGATTGTGGAATTATACATATTTCACTAGAGAAAATGTGTGAAGATTTTTCTTTTAGGTAAGGGCCATATGTAAATAATTATCTCTTGCATATATGCCGGAGTTCTCAAGGTACTTTTATTTTATTTTATTTTTAAAAATCATGACACTCTGTGCTTGCTTATCATTAAGGTGCTGCACTCCCAACATTTTATTCCCTGTTGGAGGCAAATTCAGAGGCAGTCAAGAAGAGCTAAGTGCATGCAGGATCCTGGTGCTCTCTGCAAGGCTTGGGAGGATCCTTAGCAAGAGCCAGGTGGTGCCTATGTGCCACAAAACCCACCTCTTCTTCCAAGTATGCTGGTGTTCGTGGGATGGCTTTGTGAGAAGTGTGCGTAAACAAACAAATGCAGAAAGCACCTGTCAAAACCATTGGGGTAACTTGTGGACATACAGCTACATGCACTCCATATTGTGTGACAGCTCAGCAGTTATTGAAAATCCTGATTGATGCATGCTGGCCTGACATGTAAGAATGTGAGATGTTCTGTTTTGTGCTAGCTGGGCAATGGGACAGTATTCTGTCCCAGCCATCTGAGTGTCCACCATAAATGGTGTCTTTGTCAGCTTGCCTGTCACACTTCAATTATATTTGAAAGGAATTTTTAAAAAGTTCCAACTTTTCTTTTTACTGGTTACATCCTTGATACTGGGGTCTTCCAACTCCCAGTTGTTTCTCCTTCTCTCAGACTGAGTTATAAAAAGGGCAGGTGTGCTACAAAATAGCTATCTGCCCTTTTATAATCTAGTAAATAGCCCTCTGGGTACAGAGCTGGAGTATATGATTTTGAGTTTATAAGAGCAACTGAGCAGTCATTTTTAATGTATCTAATGTAAGATGAAGAGAAGCATTTAAAGTTTAGAGCAGCCTTCTGTAGAGAAGAAAAGTATCTGGTGAATCCTATTGTTGATCTTGGAATGTGTTTTGGCTGTTGGAAACATAGAAAGCTGAAACCTATGTAGGTGTGGACCTCATACTGCACTCAGGGCAGTTAACAGCTAAATGAGCATTAACTGCAAAAGCCAGTGTGAATCTAGGGCAATTGTTGTCTCCATGTCTCATCAGAAAGTAAGTTCAAAATAATTGTGCAGCAAAAACAGTGTAACGGAAATGTTCTAAAGCCTGATTCTCCAGTCAGTCTGATCTTTCACACCAGCACAGTTTTGAACTAGCCCAACTGTGACTAGGACAGTTCTGAGCTAAACTTGTCCTCTGCCTGGGACAAAAATAATGCAAAAGATTTTGGTTACATACAGATTTTTTTCCTAGCAGAAATCCTACAGTTAATAGAGGAAGAAAACTTTTGCAGGGTAGGAGCTAATTCTGGAATTTTTATGTAACTAGACTTTTAATAACCTGTGTGTGCTCTATTCATGAAGATTACTGTATCTGGCATCATATCACAAAAAAGCACAAAAGACTAGGAGCATGTTGTATTTTGTGTGAAAACTCATTTGCCCTGATCTGATCCTCATATAAGAAAAGAGGGGAGGCTTTTCCAGGTTCAGGTGGTTTCGATGCAGCCTAAACTGTTAGAATAGTATTTGGGGGCATGTTACATCAGGTTTTCTGTTGCTTCCTTAATCTTAATAGATATGCCCTACACAGTTGTCCCAGTGTGCATATTGAAGGATTTGAGAAGAGGCATATACTCCTTACTGGGGCCAGTATCTTGCTCTTCTTACTGAGTTTCAGAGCATCTCCTTGCCAAATGCAAAATGCAAACATGATTATTCAATAAAATGAACTATGTTGTATTGATCAATTACACTGCTGACTCTCCAGGATCATAACAAATGAAAGTTTCACATCTACTACTGGCAGTACACTTGGTTTAGGCTTTTGGGGCTACTGATACATGCTTACCTGCTCTCTGCTACTGTTCTTAGCAGCCCATGTAGGCCTGTACACAGCAAAAGGTCATCTTTAGTTGGTATAGTCCTGATGAGCAGATCATCACTTGTACCTCTTCCCTGAGTCTTCCCACTGAGCAAGCTGGAACTCCCTGTGGGGCTATGGCTGTGCATATGCCCATGATGGACGGCATGCTCTGCATTTCCAGTCTAGCCCAAAGTCAATAGGAAAGGAAATACTGTGCTTGGAAAGAATTTGTCTTTTGTGATATACAGCATTGTGATTATCATTACGGACCCTGTATTAGGACTATGTAAAATGAAGTTGTTGATGTTAAACAAAAAAAAAAATATCTGAGATAATTCTATGTCCATTTGAAACAAAAGGAGTGGAGGGGGAAAAAAAGAGGGAAAATGCAAGGGATCGATGTTTGCTTAATAGAAAAAGACAGCATTTGTTGGGAGAAAATTAGAATTCAAAGTTTTTTAAGTCTATTACAAAGAATAGAGAATAAAAATAGTATGTGCTGGAAAAAGCAATAAAATCTATAAACATTAGTTCATAGCGTGCTTTTTTTGAAGTATATGACATTTTTTTCCACAAACCCACTAATAGGGTTCTAAATATGAGTGAGAATAGCATATTGCTTTTTCCATCTCTGGGATCTATAGCTTCACCTCTACAGCTGAATAAAAATATTAACCAAGAGGCAGATACTTATTTCTTTTGTTTATGCTTAGCCTCAGGAATTTTTCAGCTGAAATCAATAATTAAAATGTTTATTAGCCATTGTAAGTGTTATAAAGGCAACTTTGTTAAACACAGATGTACATATATCTCAGACAATTGACGTATTTATGTCCAGATTTTTTAGCCAAGTAACAGAATTTGGGAGGAGAGACAATGTATAACTTCACATTTACTTGGAAGATACTGTATTCACTAAGGAGATTCAAACAATTTGGCTTCTTTTAATTTTCTTTATATAATAGAAAGCAGTAGCTGGTTCTTAAGAAACAGATTCACACAGGGTTTATTTCACTTGTTATAGTAAGTATGGGGTTTAACGGAAAAGCTTCTAAAAGATCACAGAAGAAATGTACTGAAATGATTGCAGGAAGTAGAACTCCTGGTACAACCAGAATTTCAAACGCTCTTCTGAATGAATATAAGTCTCTGATTAATCAAAAATACTTATACTTACCTGAGGCTATATATTTAGTTTTATATATGCATGTGGAACAAAGTGATTTGGGTGTATATTTAAAAAAGAGAAAATGAGACCTTAGTAATAAAATATGTTTCTTGGCTTGTAGTGTCTCTACTGTTGTCGATCTGTTTCTTTACTGTTGTTTGCTCTCTACTGTTGACACCCATGCTTAGAAAAGTATTTTAGAAATCTTGTAACAAATTAGGTAAAGCCATCTCTGTGTTAGATGTACACGGTATCAGCACATAAACCAGTATTCAAGCTGAGTGTTGAGTGCATGTTTTGTGTAGAAGAGGGATCATACATGGTAATCTGTCATACAGGGAGGAAAGCCACAGTTTTGTTACTCCTCTTCCCATGGCGCTCTGGCAAGGAGTGGACATGGTTCTTTCTTGTTAGGCTCTTGGGATTATAATACTGAACATAGTGAAATAAGCCTAAAGGGTTTGGAAGCCGGGAAGCTTTTCTTCAGATATCCACAGAAATATAAATCTGGTTTTATTTTTTTCAAATTTCCTTTAACAATTCCATTGTATAAATTACTTAGCCCTGATGAAACAAAATGGAGTTTACTCTTTTTGCTTCCTGAGTGTCCTTATCTCTGACGTGGAGCTGCACATCCAGCTGGCAAGGTGTTGACATGGAAGAACCACTGATCCAGCAGACTGCTGCTGTCCTTTGCATTCAGTGACAGTCCCTTATTGAGAGTCAGTTAAGTTCTGCTGGATTCTTCCTCCTAGCCACGGATCTAAATCCATGAAGCAAAATGGCTCAAAATACTATGTTGCCCCCTTGCTTTTCTCTTTACTCCTGTGGTGCTAGCTTGGAGTGTTTCATTCTCACATGCATCTCTATTTTTCAATCCATAGCTTTTGGAAGAAAATATCTTTGTTTAATAAACAAGTGAAATGCTGCTGTTCTCTGAATCGCTCCTCAAAGCAATCTGGTAAAATACCACAAGAAATCTCTTACACGCAGGGACAGCAGGGGTTCTGTGACAGCCAGACTGAAAGGTGGGGATTTTTATTAAAACTTTTTGATTATTTTGCAATCACTGAACTGTGAAATAGCCATTTCTTTAGCTTACTTTTTTTTTCTGCACGTAACACTTATTCCTTTTCATCATTCCTTGTTTTTACTTCTCAAAGCTACTTGTTGCATCTTGCTTCAGATGAAAGTGTAAACTCTGAATAAGCCTCTTACCTTCTTGCTCACTGACCTAGTACAGTGAAGCCAATGACAACATCAACATCACTGCAAATAATAGTCAGCCCCATCAAAGAAGGCATAGGTAAGCAATACCCTTCTCAGTGTGACCAGTCACAGGGCATAGTTATGATTCACACTGTAGTCCAGTGTATTTCTTAGGAATTATGTTCTGTGAACTGTACTTTAATACGCATTTCTTAGGATAAAGCTATTATCCTGTAGGCCAAATTAATACACCCACATTTTAAATGGAAACTAATCATTTGAGTCTAATAGGAAACCCATTATTATATATCCAGTGTAATAAACACCAGCAACAAATTTATAAAGGCTGAGAACTTGCAGTAATGTGCTCACTATTTCTTTCTTGTTTATGGCTGTTTGTAATACAAACAAAATCTTTACAACTATATGAGTGGACTTCCTCTGAGTTGTGATCAGAACTAGGCCTTGTTATTTTGTACTGATACTAACATGCTAAAGTTTCTGACTGACAAGGGGGTCCTTTAAGTTTTGCAAAGGACGAGGACTGAAAGTCTGCTGTACTTCTGCACTACAAAGGCACTTTGTAGTCAATGACTCCTGTAGCAAGCAGTGACAGGTTGAATTTTGTATCCCTCAATTAGCTTCTGGTTAGGTTTCTGTAAGCTTCTGGAAGGATAAGTTTTAAATTACATGTATTTTGTTAGAAGCTGAGTGTGCCAAAATATGCCTTTCTCTTTGATTTATTCAATTTTGCAGTTTGGAAATAAGTAGTACAGTTAAAATGTTGGCTATTTTGAAACTGATAAAGGATAAGTATCATGAAAGGACAAAGTTATTATTTCTGTGTGGTTTTCACTTAATTGTCAAAAAGTTTAACCAGAATAAAGAAACAGTATTCATACTCTATGGAGACTGTGAGATGAGTGCAATTTTAAATACTCATCCCCTCTTTTTTTGTCTCAGCTTTAGAGATCAGCTTTAGTGTAAGGCTGGTAGACTCAGCTGCATTTTCAGAATACTGGATATATTGTATGCAGCCTGGCATACAAACAAAACCCCAAAAAACGAAACAGATACTCTAACAATGATTAATAATTCTCAGCTAAAGGAAGAAAGCGTATCTGGTGAAATTACAAGATAGGAAGGACACTCAGCTCCTGCTTTGCCAGATGGCAAGGAGATGGGGTTTGGATCAACCACAGCTTTCCACACTTGGCCTGGAAAGTGGTATGCTGTGTTTGAAGCAGCCAGTTTGCTGCTGCATTCTCATGCCAGAGTCTCTCTTGACACTGCTCAAAAAGGAAGACATTTAAATGAGAATATGGAGATAGGACCCCCAAAATATAGCCATATTCCCCTGTATGTTAGTCTATCATAAATATCACAGGAACTCTTCAGGATGAGAAAGATCTGGGTTTTTGGTTGTTTTGGGGTTTTTTTTATGCCTCAGTACAAACCCTGGGTGAGGGGAGGTTAATCCTGAACAGTGATGCCCAGTTTTGAGATATCATGTTAGGGAGTAGCTCCTTCCAGTGTAATTTTGTCTGGACTTGCCTACAAGGATTTCTGCGCCCATAGAGCTGAACAGCTACTCATCTGGCAAAACTCAGTTAAGGTTGCAGATTCAATGGGGAGATACTCCTCAGAGGGCACTGGTCAGGACTGTGACTTTTCAGTAATACAAATAATACATTATGTTAGCAGGCTTTGAAAGAGAAATGTTTGACTGTATTGAGCAAGTAATGATGTTTGATGTACCTCCAAGGTGGCAGTCAGTGGGTGAGCCTTGCAAAACTCAGCTGCTTTTCTCTGAGCAAGTTTCTGCCTTGTAAACAGTGCCTTTGTTTTCTGTCTGTGTGGGCTCTGACGCATTAGATTTCCCTTTGATATACGAATGAATCCAGTCCTTTAACACAAAACTCAAACTAGAGCTGGAAAAGCATAGAGGGAAAGAAGAAAGAAGGGAAAAGGAAAATGTAGTTCTGAGTATCTACATTATTAAAGCTGTTGAAATAATCTGTGTAGACAGGATGATTGTGTACTTGCTAGTTGTGACCATTTGGGGCAGTTGAGGCGTGTGGATATACTTGAGGTTGCATTAGGTTTTTCCTGTTCATTAGCACCTACATGTATGTGAGCAGTGGCAATATAAAATGATACAAATTATGACCACTGACTCACTGACCAGAAATGGTCTGATTTGCATTGGCTATTGCATTGGCGTGCCGTTAACGCAGACAGTGCATGAACAAGTGATGCCTGTAAGCAGCTCAGGGGCAGAACTTTGTTTATGCAAAGCATCTATCAAATCACACTGCAGCGACTAATTCAGGTGAAAACAGTAATCTGGTCTCAGATAAAACTGCAAGTAGACAAACAGGTCATAGACTGAGCTGCTGTGACTTGTGTATGACGGGAGAGGGAGGATGTTTCTTTCTTTGGCATCCCATGGCTCTTGATTGCTAATGATCTTTTGATTGGTTATTCCATATGGAAATAGAAAAGAGGGGATATGCCCTCTCTTGCTGTTGTGTGTCTGTCTGTGTGAGACTGTTTCCTGGGTTCAGAGTCTGGTGAGACCTTCTCCTTTATGTCTCACAGTTGTGAAACAGCCCAGCTATACTGGCCCTCAGTTTATGTAAGAAAGTTGTGTACTATAAATGGATCAGCCAGTTGGGACTGGAACCACAATCCTCAGGGAACCTTTCAACAAATCTGGTTCAGGTTTCAAGCTGCAATGAAATACGAAACGAGGTGGGTTTCGTGTGGTTTCAGGTTTTGTTGAAAACCTTTCAACCAGCTCTAGTCAGTAGCTGTTGCTTTTTCAGCTTCCTCCCTCTAACATGTCTCTAGTATTTTTAGTTGAATGTGCCTCAGATGAAGGTCAGTTAGGAGAAGGGGTGGAAATAAAAGCCCCTAAATGTGACTCAACGCACTGGGAATTGAGAGAGACTGAGGGGGATGCCCTTTCCTTGTTAAATTCACCTTTTGGTCCTGCTTCTTGTGGAGATTCACTGAAACTTCATTTTTGTATGGAGATTTTTGGACTGTTTAGCTAACTGTGATAATAGCACTACAGATCACCTTCTAACTGGCTGGAACAAGTGGAAAAGGAGCCCTACAGACTCTTTTTGGCAAGCAGACAGGAGACCTGGAGAAGCAGTCGGATTCCCAGCTGGCCCGTGGCTCTCACAGCCGGGAAAGCAGTCTGCACACTGCCTGCCATGGAGCCAGGAGGCGAGGAGGTGCTCAACTTCCCAGCTGGCGAGGAGAGTGCAAGGCCTGGAGAAGGGGGCTGCTTTCTGTTTGGCTTCACAGGTTGAGCGAGAGGCCAAGAAATGAGGTTCAGTTCCCATTAGCCTGTCTGGTTCTTGATTTGCTTCCTTTAGTTAAAAGAAGCAGAGAATACTGATGATGTTTTGCCAGGCACAGGATTGAAGCTGAGTGGCATGGAAGAATAGAGACTTAAATAAGCACAGCTCACTGTCTCCACTTGCTTTTGTTAGTTCGTGTAACAACCTTGCTGCCAGCAACCTTCATTACTAAAGGGAGGAAAAAACAGAGGTCATTGGGAGGTTATGGTGCAGTTCTGCCTTTGGTACTTAGGGTTGTTTTAAATTATTACAGACCCATTTATATTGGTGGAAACCCATTGTTAGGCTAGGCGGTGTAGAGACGGTTTAAATATTTAGGAAAATAACTAGTATTTAATGATTCCTTCCCAGGTATATTGGAAAATATACTTAATAGTTTGCCTGTTAAAATATTATTTAAATATGTCACAGGTATTTTATGTGTAGACGATTCAAGCTACATCTCTCCTGAGTGCATATTTGTAGTTTATTACATTTTTTTTGGATACACAGTAGTTAAGAGAAGGACAACAATAGATCTTCTGTTAATATGTGGCTAGTGCCATTGTAAAACCTGATTTTTATTTTTTTTCCCCTCATTGCCTGTAGTTATTCCTTTGGAATTTGTGGCCTGTTTTTAAAAATCATTCCTGATTTTTGTGCCAGTCTTTACTGGAGTTTGTAATAACACACTGTAATTTAGGCAGCTCTCTAAAGTCCCACGTGTAAAGTTATCTGTGTAGTGATTGCATGATCAGAATACAAGACAGCCCCATTTTCACTGAGTGCAAGATATTAACATTTTTAAATTACTTCAGCTCTATGATTCAGTAAAAGCCAGTGGAACCTGAACTTCAGGGCTCTCTGCACTGCAGGCAGTGTAGCCCATCTGTTACCTCACTTTAAAACAGTGCTAATAGCCAAGGCTGTAGCAGCACATACTTCAGCTGAGAAGCACACAAAGATTTTGGAAGGTGTTAGTAGCCTGGGCTGAAGTTTGTGCTGATGTAGCTTCCCTCTTGGTATCTGAGTTGGCCAGTGAGTCTCATCCAGTGCATTCACAGGTGCAGCTTTCAGAACACATCTGGTCCCAGTATAGAGACAGCATGTGTTGGTTTTTCAATTTTATTATAGATTTTTACCAGATAACATCCATACATGTACATAGCCAGGGCTTTTTTTTTTTTTTTTTATTTGAATGCCTTTTATGGTAGGCAAACTTTGAAACTAGTTTTCCAGTCTCATCACTCTACAGCCAAATTCAGGGCCATGAATAAATTAATGAGGGCAGTGAATTAGTGGGGCACTCCTAATCTATCAGCACATCTTGGAAACTGTGTATATCTACAGACATGTCTCCAGAGTGCAACACAGGGTTCCATGAAGGTAGTCTAAGCTAGTTCAGGTACTACAAGTCATATTACCAGCTTTCTCTAGCAGTCCTTCTGGACTCATTAATTGCACTGTATCATGTTATCATAGTGCTGTGATTTCTGAGTAGGCTGCTGGGCCCTCTTGGGAAATGAATCACTGGTGAGGAACTGTGAGTTTACTCATCAAACCCCTTGAAGCAGTTTATCAAGGAAAGCTGCTCAACCAGACAGCATCTTCTGAGCCATGGAAGGGTATTGCAGAGTGCCTCCAAATATAACACTGTGGTGAAGCAGAAAAAAAAAAAAGAAAGGTAATATACTGATGACTCAACTTATGAATAGAAGGCCCAGTAATGAGGACAAACTACAGTCCAGAACAGGTACTCTCAAGCCTTCGTTGAACCTCACCACTATGTTTTTTACTGAAACACAAAACGTCCATGGGGTACATGGGCAACCTGCCTTTTGAAAGCACTTGTGGTCACCTTTTTTTTCTAGAAGCCAGCTCCGATGGCTTTGGAGGAGAGAAAAAGGCATTATCCTATGTTCACTTTTTTCCATAATCAGTTTTAATCATAGTATTTATGAATTCTTTCATTTTAATAACAGTTGATTGCCACATTATATAGGCAATAATCTATAAACTGGAATTGTTTTGCACTCAAAAAGACTTAAAATAGCAAATCCTATTTGTTTATAAAATGTGATAAAGAACACAATGCCCCATGCTGAAACTTTGTACACCACCTTTCATTCTGTAGTTCTTTATTGCTGTGTTATAAACCCTTTGTAAATGGGTTTTGTAGTAAAAGTGCTGACACAACTTTAACTATAGAATCTTGAACAGCAGCAGTGCAACTGTAATGCTAGAGTATAAGGAAAGAATGATATGCAAAAAAAAAAGAGCAAAAGAGTTTCAGAAGTAATGGATCCTAATACACAGATCCTATATGTGAACAAAAGAAATAATCCAACAAAGTCTTAAAGCAGGCCTTGGAATATTTATCTTTTGGCTTTTATGTTGACTGCCCAGGAGGCACTGGGCTGTTGGTATGCATTGATTTGGTCCAGAGAACTGCTGAAGCTCAGTTCACTCTAGTGACTTTCTGTTGTTCGCTTCTGGTATAAACAGCTGACTGTTCATAAACAATAAGGCAGTTTGTATGCCACTAAGCAATCAGTAAACTAAGGAACCTGAGAGAAATGTGCTTCTGTAAGACATCTTCAGTGAGACAAACCCGGTGTAAGACATTCCTGCAGCAATTCAAGCTAGTTGCTCTCCTTCGGTGTTCTTGACAGCAGCTAAAACAGCATCCAAGTCAATAGCAGCTGTCTGTGTTATAAGAGAATCCTTCTGGGGTACCATATGCAAACAAATTTTTAGTATTGGCTTGCATTTGCCAGATTAAAGGTCTGTTTGAATTAGCGGAGATCATGAGGAATTATGAGTTTAGCCAAAGAAAGATACATAGCAGTTTCAAGTACAATATGCAATGGCTGTGGGGCCCTTTTGGAAATGGCCTGACTATGTTACGTCACTTTGTTGTTGTTCCATTTGGATATGCCTGTAATGTAGTGTACCTCATGCAACTGAAAATCAGTTTGTTCTCTCTCAATTCTAAGCTACCTCTCAAATTAAGCCCTATAAAACATTTCAAATAGAACAAAGAAGGCTGGCTGAAATTATATTTCATCTTCTGAAATAATTTGTCAAAGCCAGTCATGTTACACGTGGCCAAGGAGGACACTGTTCGTTTGAAAAGCTATTGAGAATCGTTGAGCTCATAAGTTCAAGTCCATCTGCTGCAGACTTCATGCACTACTAGCTATTACAGCAGCTTGACAATAATCTCAGCATCATCTTTTATTCCAGTCACAAAGGGCTGTCAAAAACCAAATAGTAAGAATTACTATAAACAGCAATGATTCAGTCTCAATGGCAATGGCTCTCTATAATCTAGCAATGTAATCTACTGCTCTACCCTTAAATTGGATACAGCATATGAAGTCCATCAGCCATGCAGAAAGTGAAAATGTATATTGTCAAGGCTTTTGCTGTCTGCAAAAGTGCTGATGAAGAGTCACAAAAGGAGTTTTAAATGCCCTAGAAAAAATTCCAAGTAACATTAAAGTCACAAATAGCAAATTTGACAACTCCCTCTGGACTAAGAAACTGCCTTCAAAAGTTTTATATTAGCTTCATGCATCATTGTTATAATTTATTAATGTACAATTTTTAGTTCGTTCAGACTGCATGGCTGGGGAATGGTAACTGTAACTTCTTTTTCATGATAAACAGCTGTTGAAAGATTTGCCAATATTCCCTCCTCTTATAATTCAAAAATGCATGCATTGCTTTTCATATTTCTCTTTCCCCAGAAGCATAATAAGATACTATGTTTATGATTTAATCAATGAAACCTGTTCTCTGTGGATATTCCTACATTGTTTAGTTTGCTAATGTGCATATATGCATCTAATCTATTAAACATCAGATACTGTGGCTGCACTAGTGCATATACTGGGTGAAAGCCATCTCTAACACTTTAGCTTTTTCAGTATTCAGTAATTCCTATTCATCTTTGATTACAATCTCAGGAGCTTGGAAGAAAGAGACAAAATTGATAGGCAGTAAAAATACAGAATTTTTAAAAGGTCACCTGCTAGCAGGATTAGAACTTTGATTCTACTTGCTCATTATAAAGAATATACCAAACATGAAATGGCATAACTTGATTCTGTTCTTTCAGCAGCAACTGGTATATATGACTAGCAAATGTCATACACCATTCTTACGGTGTGTGTGCAGAAACTTTTTTCCTTGGCTGAGTATTGAGTACACCAACATCTAATGCATGTGCTGTTCTAAGGAAGGATGTTTCAGATAGTCCAGCCCCTGTAGCTGGTAAAATTTGCAGGTCTGCTCCTAACCCCTAGAAGTACAGCGTCTGTCTTGCTGGTTTCCATCTGAGTTTTTCCATGACCTATAAGACACTATTTCCAGTGCCCATAAGTGTATAGTATGTGCTTGACCTTTAGTTCATCTCTCTGTAGTGTGAGAACCAAAAGACCATGACACTGTTTCTATGAAACATGTTTGAATTATGGGATCCTTAATTTCATCATACAATAAAGCTCAACACTGGAGGTATTTGCAACATTCCTTTCAAAGAAAAGCATTGTTCAGTTAGAGACCTGACCAAAATATTTTAAAAGTTAATTATATGTAATGATCTTAATATTATAGCCACATTCTTCATTTGATCTTCGGTAACTCTCAGGGTAGAGTCATATAAATGGGAAGAGAAGAATTATTAGGGATAAATCTACAATTTTCTATTAAATTCCTCCCAAAGTATTCTAATGGCTAGAGAGTACATGTCAGACTATTCCCACTAAACTCAGTGACAAAATTCTTGATTTTATTTCATCATTTGTGTAACAGTTATTATGAACAATCTCCTTTTTGGTAATAGTTATTTGAAATCCTTATCTCTGTTCCTGAAATGGTGCTTTAACTGGCAATAGTTGTTCCACGGTATAGTGTGATTTAGCTACTGATACAAAAATGTAACACTTTTCTGCTTCTCTGCATCACTGCGCATAACACTTTCTACTTCCTCTTGTGCCTCCCTCAAGGATGGATTCTTGTATTCTTACAACCCCTTACTAGTATAAAGAAGTTCAGGAGATAGCCTTGAGGATTCTGCGCTCCAGACCCTGTTGTTTGTACACGAGCTCACATAGCCCTTAAATATGGTGCAAAATTTATCAGAGAAGTGTGAGAGAAGGAGGCTTCAAAAGGTAATTGAAGGAGAAATTAAGTCACTGCACAAGGAAATATGCAGTGGGAATGTGTGTGAAATATGAAGAGGGTGGCAAATAGTTTTCATAATTTATGTGCTTGTTTTTCAATAGCTTTCATTTCATTGTATCATTGCAAAAAATCAGTGAAAGGTGGAACAATCCCTACGTTTGGGTTTTGACACTAAGTCATTGTTCTGTAAAAGCAGTTAACTAATACTTCATCCCCAGGCTGTTCCAGTACATATCATTACGATACTGGAGAACAGATATAGAAGTAATTTTGGCTTCTGTTCTTCCATAAATGAAACAATTCAAAATGTTTCAAGATCTTTGTGCAGTACCTTAGATCAGCACAGTAGTATCAACTGTCTTAATTACCCAGGGACAGATAAACTAATGGCACACATATTTGCTGTACAGGTATTTAGGCAATGGTACTTGTAAGTTAAGATAAAATAATACTGTATTTCGTTTTCATGGCCTGCAACTCCATCCTCTACCTGCTCACTCATCCTAGTACATGAGGTCTGTTCATTTTGCATGTACAGCTAAGACATGCTGGGATTTCTTGTGATGTGTGATATTTACACTGACCCAAATTTGAGGTAATCCCATTGATTTCACTGGCCCAACAATGATTTAAACTGGGTGAATCTTCCAAAAGTTTCTCTTTAAATCAGGGACTTGGCAATGTTGTAAAAAATCCTTAGGATTTATCTGGACATTGCATCCATTAACACTGTGTCTGGAACCCAATAAATTTTGGTTTTACTGAGAGATTAAAGTGAGTAAGTGGGAGATGAAAGATACCATTCCAATTTTTTTATGACTTCTTAGAGACTGTGTATTGGGTGAACTGGGTGAAAACTGAACCTAACACAAAGATCATGAAGGGTTTTTATTTTGTTGCTGTAAAGCTTCCTAGTCAGAAATGGGATTCTCCTGACGCTCCAGCTATGTAAGAAATTAGTATTTTTGTTTTCTTGAGGATATGACTAAATCACAAAGAAGCCAGTGGAGATGCAAAACTAAGGACACTTAGGACGTAGTTTGGCATTTTGTTTTCCACATGTTCTCGCTGTTTATTGTCTTTGACCTCATCACTTCCTTTCTTTCTAGCATATGTTACTACTTTGGAAGGGCGGGAAGCACAGTCTGCTTTGATATGAGCTTCATTCTGTCTTTATTTTAGAAATTGCTACATCACCAGTGAATACAAAAGAAATTAAGACCATAATCTGTTTACAATTGCAAGTTAGCTAAAATGACTGAAATTATTCATATAACAGAAAGTGGCTTTGGCCCTGTAATAAATAGAAAAATTAAAGGCTGTGATAGGGATATTCAGATATTTAGATGACTATCTAGAATCTTTATCGGTAGGAGTTAAAAAAAAGTCACATCAAATCTATTTTAGTGAAAATAGGATGAAAATCTGAGCTCAACTGATATGAATTCTGTAATCTCTAAATTAAATTATTCCTTTACTGTCAAAGGAGCATCTGACCCTGCCTGCTTATTTCACCTCCCACCACCCTCCACTCAGTTCCCAAGACAGACAATGCATAGCTCACACCCCCCCAGAACTGGATATACAGAACTTGTCAGGAATACCCTTAGTGCCTTTCTGAAACCCTTTTGTAAGTATCTATCATTCTTTAATACATGTATCCTTCTCTTCTGATTTCAGGACAAATAATTAAGTGCACTGATTGGTATTGTGACAATGCTTTTATTTAAATATTTTAAAATATAATAATTAGTACTTCACTGTTCTCCTTTGGTTCACTCCATGTTCTTCTTTGCCTTTGCACTAAAATCACTTTTGCAGCTTACTCTACATTTCTTTTCTTGTCATCTGCAGTTCTCAGCCCCCTCACTGTCATTCTCCTATCTTCATCCAGTTCACTTTGATGGTTACTGCTCCTTTATATAGACTGCCTGTGCTATGCTCCAAGTAGTCGGAGCTGATATATTTTGGCTGTGTGAGCGTGCACAGATACAATGTTCTCCTTGGGAAGGCCACAATGGACTGTATAATCTGTCACATGCAGAACCAGCTAGCTACCTTTTGATACAAGGTTAGCTGGGTGTCCAGCCTCACAGGGCATTGAAAAGCAGAGGAAAGATTTACATCAAATGTGCAGACACTCTCAAAATAACAATAGTTCTAGGGGAGATGAGTTTTCTCAGACAATTCCTCCTTCAGCTTCTCAGTCCTGCCTGATTGAAGTCTAGCCACCCATATGGTATGAAGATGTCTGGCTGGGCATAGTTGCACACAGATGGAAATTGGTTCATCTTTTCTCACCTACTTTCCAGAAGTTTCGTGCTGATAATGAATAACCTGGGAAGAATCCTGGACCAGGTGAGGGCTTTGAAGGTCAGGAAAGAGATGCTCAGGAGGAACACTCATTAAATACAAATGGAGCAAAGATTTTCAATAAATAAGTCCATATAAACATCAGGGACTGATTAATGGTGCAAGAAACACAGTAACTGCCTCTTTGCACATAGGATGAAGAGTACAGCCAGACAGCCCACAGCATGATAGCCAAGATCCTGTTCAGTGAATCCAGCATTCAGTGAGAAACCTTAGAATAATCCCAGCTCTTAGCGTTCCACAGTAAGAACCGTATTTGTTTGGAGTGAGCAGCTGAACCTACTTACATCTTTGGGCCCTTTTTGAAGCTTCGTATTGAAGCTACAGGTAAGGTAGAGACTGACCATGCCCCTGGGAGGAGGTTTTGAGAGTGACTCACTGATTTATTTCTAATTTGGTAATGTATCTTCCCTCCCCCCACCACCTGCACTAGGGTGCCATTGCAAGCAGCTGAAACGATTGCCTGAATGAAGAGGCTGATGTCAGATTTCCAGATCTTATTCATAGAAATCTGCAGTGTAGCCTTGGTTCTGGAGTTTTCTCATGCAAGAGGAAATATGATCTTGTCTCTTAACTGGAAGATCTTTCTAAGGCTCGTAGAATGCCGTGGATTGGAAGGGACCTCTAAAGGTCATCTAGTCCAACCCCCCTGAAGTAAGCAGGGACATCCTCAACTAGATCAGGTTGCTTAGAGTCTCATCAAGCCTGACCCATGATCTAGAGAAGAGTATCATCCAGTCATCCAACCATAGGCTTGTCTTTGGTTATGGTCTCCCTGCCATGTAGGCAAAACATTGTGAGCCAGTAAGTGTGGTTTCAAAAGTTGTATGAATTTTAAAGCACTTTGTTTCTTTCCTTATGGTTTTATTCTAGGTGAGTGCACATAAGCAATTACAATTCTTTGGCAGATAATTAGCATTAATGGTATTCTTAGTTGTAATTATAAACCGGCACTTTGACTGCTTGTACAATGGCTGTATGTACAGTAGCATCAAGAATCCTCTAATCTGCCTTTAAAGTGATTCTTTTAAGCTATATTTTCATGATTGCTATGCTTGTACATCGTTTTCCCATCTTCCATCCTGTAAAAGGAAAGGAAGCATCCACTGGACTGTGATGTTTGTCATTCAGAGTAAAAACTACTTCATCTTAAATTAATGTAGTTCTCATATTGGTTTACAGTATACATTACTCTGTAACTGCTTTAGTACATTTCAAATGCTTATTTCAGTAGATATGAATCACAGAAAGTACTGACAACTTGTTAGAATTGGGCCTATAAACAATGCTTTGGTTTTAACCAGGCCTTTGGAGCAGAAGATACAAATAATACAAAGTGAAAACCCTGTATACTTCTTTGTCAACTTACCCTGAATAATGCCCAAGCTAATATCACTTCTTATTATTTCCAGTTGTTTTACACAAAGGCTGTTATATTTAAGGCCAGAATATGTGCAGCATATGTTAAGCTATTTATAGATTTACAATTACCTCATCAGACAGAATCAGGCAGATGGTAAACATTACTACTAGGCATAAGTACATTTAGAATCAGACATTTAAATAAATTCAGATCTGTCTCAAGCTTATTTAAAGGGTTTTATCTCTTA
Source organism: Ceryle rudis (assembly GCA_033439905.1). Classification (NCBI taxonomy): domain Eukaryota; kingdom Metazoa; phylum Chordata; class Aves; order Coraciiformes; family Cerylidae; genus Ceryle; species Ceryle rudis. The sequence goes on along the minus strand of JAAGNO010009510.1, from coordinate 24,451 downwards.
AGCCATTTGAGGTGTCTGGTTCTGCTGAGTATTTTTGTATCGCATTCAGATATCAGTCTGTATGACCAACAGTCTATAGATAGCTGTAGAAATCAGATTACATTAATTCTTGTTTTCTGAGCCTGACACAAGCAATTGAACTAGTAAGCCAAATTAATTTGAGAATAAAAAGAATAAAACTTTTAGATTGAAAATGACAATGGCTGTCGTCTTTTATGGTGTTGAAAGAATATATGTGCTTCAGGGAACATCAATAGGTCTCTCTCTAAAGCTGAAAGAACTTCATATAGAGATTAAAAACCTGACAAAGATACATGCCAGAAGGCCAAATTATAATCTTTCAACTTCAAAACCCCAGGCTATGGTGGCTTTTCACATGAATCTTACAAAAGAGCAAAAATAAGAGTTCAAACTAGATCTGAGAATTGAGTGAGCACTTCAGTTGAATGTGATTAAAGTTCCCCTAGACTGCTTAAAAACATCTTTGGATTCTTCAAAATTGATATTTTTAGGCAATTAACAAATATATGTACACTTAAATGGTGTTGACAAATGAAACCAAGCACTCAGAAAAGCAGACTTTGTCATTTAAATTGAGCTACCGGGGTTTGGGGATTCTTTTTTTAACTGTCAGCACTCATTTTCTGTGTTTCTCCAAAACTCCTCACCTGATGCACTGTGATACAATCCTGTTAACATCCTTTTTTTCTTTGGATGGCAGGGAAAGAATGCAGTGATCCACATTCTGCCCTTTGATACTACAATTGCTAATCCAAAGCAATGTGAGGAAAGTCAAAGCAATTCATTCAGAACAGCTGCACTGTAGCTGAATTCAGAATTGGCCTGAGGTCTCTTCAAGACACAGTCTGACTCAGGGGCCCAAAAATACAAGCCAGAGGGAATATGAAATAATATATCTAGAAATCTACTCTCTTAAGGTAGATAGCATGTTCCCCCGAATGGTGGCTGCAGGAAGGAGATGTGTAACTTCCACGTCAGTGATGCTGTAACATCCTCATCTGTGCAGGAGTTCATGCAACAGTGTGAGCAAGATCTCAGGCAGGTGGGAGCTCACGGATGCCCTTACAGTGTCACAGGCTGCATGGAAGGACCTCTTTCAACCGGGTCCTGGCACTCGGCAAGCAATTTGACTGTACCAGTCCCAACTGTGGCCAGACCCAACAAGCTACTCATACCTGCTAGTAATTTTCTAAAACATTGGTTGAGTTGATCTTTAAAGTGCCTTGAACTACTACCCTTGGGCACTGAGTAACAGAGGAGTGTCATGCGAGGCAGCACTCCAGCCCATACAGCTCCTCTATGCGGCCAGTACTGGAAACATGGAAAAAGGTTTGCACAACCTCTACCTCCATGAAACAGTTCATGCAGTTATGCCTGCTATGTCCATCTATGTTACCATGCAGTCCTCTTTGTCTGCTTCAGTGAATGTATGTCATGCTGGTAGCTGACATAAAATGCATAGTAAAATGCATATCCACTAGGACATGCCTTCAGACTGGAGGTATACTCAAATGAGCATTCAAATCTCCTGGGCTTTCAAGAAACGCTCTGGTTTTTTTCCATGCTGGACTTCACTATTCAGTTCAGGATGTGTTCTCTACTTGAGGGTTAGTGTTTGTACATGTCTTACTTTTATTCAAGTGTTTTCTGGGACTCTAGTTAACTCTTTTGAAAGATCTCGCTGGTATCCCAGAATTATTAGGCACAGAGTAATTCTGCACACCCAGAAGAAAAGTAACAGTGATGTATTTGCAACCATTTCTAAAATTATCATGGTATTTTTTCATCGTAATTGCCACATAACTGCTAGGGTGTTGGACTTTTTAATTTTTTTTTTTGTTTATTTTACCTCATGACTGTATTCCAGTACCTAAGCTTTTTCTGTAAGTCTAAACTTTTAGCATTTACAGTTGAACTCTGAAGCTAAACAGTTTGAAACACTACATCTATCTAAATGTGTAAGAAGATAGTGAGTGCTGTTGTGATTATAGAGGGATTGGTTTGAGAAGACTGATGAGGAAGAAGAGCACAAGTGGGGCCACTGCTCTATGATGCAGCACTCTGCATCTCTGTGCCTTACTGTGGATACCTGCAGAACATAGTTAACAATCATATAGAATCATAGAACAGCCCAGATTGGAAGGGACCTTGAAAGATCATCTGTTCCAGCCTTTTGTGAGGAAGGGAGTAGATTTTCTAGCACCCTGTCCAATCACATCTTGAAAACCTCCAGTGACAGGACTCCACCACATCCTGGAGGAGTTGTTCCTATGAATGACTGCTTTCACTGTAGAAAATATATTTCTTATATCAAAATTAAATACATTTGTGTTATACATTGAGATGGAACACATGGGACACAAAGCCATCTTAGACACTCTGTGGACTTAGACATTCAACACCAGATACATATTACCATCACTCTTTCTGCATATTATAAGATAACAAACAAGATATTTTTATTTGGTCCATGAGTATGTTAAATACTAGACAGAACTGAGTCTGAATACAATCTTCATAACTGCAGCAAGGGATAAATATAAATTGTCCAGCACTGTCATGCCATCAAACTCTGTTCTTCAAAATACAAAGTAGAGTTAGTGTGGAACACACTAATGTGTTTAGATTTTATTTTGGGTTTCATTAAAGGACATGCAAGTCTATCTTTGGATATATAGAATTGTCTGGGGGCCTTAAACCATTTTATTTCATACAGCATTAATATGCTAAACCTAATCTCTGCTGCTAAAGACGAAGAATGAACATAATTCTCATTGCAGGTGGCTCAATCCTCATTTCTTGTTGTTTGAAATTCATTCTTGTATTGCCGTACTTTGAAACTTCCACTTCTTTTTCCATTGCCTATTTAATAACTGAGACTATATCAGGAGGGGCAGAAAAAAAATTAATAAAACTTCTACAGATAAAAGAAGTAATAATAAGCTTACCTTCAAGAAGTTGCCTGATAGTACAGATAAATCATGGAGAAATAGAAAGCATAGTGTAATCTAGCTAATTGTAAATGGATTAATACTGCATGTAGTCAAACCTTAAATATTTGGTTTTGTGATCACAGTAAAATCCAATTACTTCCACTGCAGTTTGTTAATATAGAATCAATGAGATCACTGTGCTAATATGCAGAAAACGTTGAGAGATGTATTTTAGAGAGTCAAGTTTTGTAGTGGTCAACTTATTCCTGATAAGAATTATGATTCTTTTTTATTTATTTTTTTTACTGGTAAGGAAGATCTTGCTAAATAACTAAACCGTCATTCCTTTACTCATGTAAATAAAATAAGCTCTAATTTAGAAAATGCTGGTCGTAATATGCAGTCTTGCTTTGGTAATTTGTCAGAATAATTGCTAAATATAAGTTAATGATTTAGGGCCTTGATGTGTTCAGTCTGTCTTATTAGCTGCTTTAATTTGTTTTTATGTAGTTTAGAGTGGGCTACTTTGATCTGAGATTATTCTATTTCATTCAGTATCTTTAGCTTCTAATGAATGTAATTTTAGCAATAAATGTGGTTCCTAGACAAAGTGTGGTATCAAAGTCTTTAAAAGGAAGTTCTTTATAAAGAATTCACTGTTTGTGAAGAGAGCTAATCTTAGTTTTCTTTATGAATCTGGAAGAGACAGAGGAGAAGTTACTCTAGTTGTCAGTAAACTGTTGAGGGCTGTTTTATCTGAACTTTTGAATAAGAACTCTGAAGAGTACAGAAAGGAAACTTTCTGTTTATAGATTCAGAAGTTTTCTGAGGAATGCAGAAAAACTCTTCATGGAGAAATTGAAGGAAACATTTGTATTTTATCAAGTAATTATAAATACTTAGAGTAGTGTAGTACCTGGGCTATATTCAATATAATACATTTTTGAAGCTTCCAAAACCAATAACTGTTTTCAAAGGAGTGCGGCTCACTTCTAAGTCCTTATGTAAGTGGAAAGTCTGGAAATCTGGCCGGTGGTGTCACACCGAGAACTTCAAGTGGCTAAATGCTTTGAAAAAGTCTGTTCTTAATCTTGTGCCAAATGGGAGGTGAGCTCTTTTGATAATTTGGCCCAGGGTTTTGTAGTTAAAAATTTGGTTGCAAGTTCATTTGGAAAAGTGGCCTTTAATGAATTTCCTAAACCTATCCTAAGTTTTCTCTATTATCAAATGCAGTGGTGGGATCATGAAATCATCTGTAATGCTAAGTTTTAAAACAAGGGATGTTGAAAAAAAGTTGTGCTTCCTTTCAGTTTTTCTTACACACTTGAAATTAATTATTCCAGTGGGGGCAGCAATATGATGCTGTGGAATCATTTTGAAACAGTGAAGATTACTCTCTGAACTTGAAGGAAAGCTACCTCCCCCCCCCCCCAATCATATTGGCTCCACGCAGAGCATAAAGCATAAATCAGGAGAAGAGTTTGCATACTTCTTATGTCAGCTGCAGACATGTGCAAGAACAATTTACAGAAATTCTGGAACATGAAGCCAGAAAATATACCTTTTGCCTCCAGCAAAATTGTTTGATTTTAAATGAAAATTGGTGAGAAGAGATGAAAGAACAAAAGAGCTATGAGCAATCTCTTTGCACTTTGCCATAGAATCTAGGGAAAGTCCCTGGAGGTCCAAGAGATATTGCGTATCTTTGCACTATGCACAGCCTTTTGGTTGTTGCTGCTGAAATTCTTGGTGCTATCTTTTTGCCAAAAAAGGTTTTGTACAATAAAAGTGAATTGCTGTTCTCCTACTTACCAAAAGTAAGATTGCTTGACGTTGGCAGAAGAAAGCTGGTGCTGTGCCATATAGGTGCCTTCACGTATGAATTATGTTGTATGTATACGATACAACATAGATGACACAACACTTGCTGTGCGCTGAAAAACGTAACTTGGTACGCACATCAATCCTTAGCAAAAAAAGCCTGATGCCATTTCATTTTCAGATGTAATAAGTCATTGTGCAGGTGCAAACCAACTGTTTTTCGTGATAAGCAAACCTGCCCTAGTTTTCAAGGCTGAATGGTAACTTTAACAGCCATCTCCTGAATATGTTTCTGTTTATCTTGATTTTTCACTGATGATAGTGGAGTCATCAAAAAAAAAAGGAAATATTCAGCCTGCCATGAGGAAAAATATGTGACAAGAACGTGTCTTGCAACAGAAAGATTTCACAGCAGAAAAAAGTTGAGCACAGTTCCCAGAGGCATGGCTTCTTTTCAGAGGCCTGTAGACTGCAAGACTACAGCTTTATGTCCCAGTAAGCTGCACATGCAGCAATAAATTCAGCCCTAGGATGGGTGATTCTGTTAATTGGGATTGGCAGGCACAATGGGGCTATGATCACAGTCCCATTAAAATGATGCATACTGACTGGGCTGAAAAAACACCCACATTAGGACATTCACTGTCACTAGTGACAATCCTCATTTTTAAGGATATCTGAGAGGACACCAGTAAATGTATTCCTATGTTTACAGCACAATTGCTAATAGGATAATTAGAAATATATGTTGTAGGCTATTTGATTGGGGAGTTGTATAGCACCGGCAAATAATTGTATGAAGAGAGGCATGTGTTAGCCTGACATATGTAAACAGTAACTGGAAACTGAGCATGCAATATGCAATCACTGAATTTTAACTGGAGAAGAATTAATTGCTATATTTAAAATGGTCATCAAGGAAAACATAGACTAGTTTGGGTGCCCATTTTTTAGGTACTTTGCTCCATGAGGCAACCCAAAATGTCCTGATAGTTACAATACAATTCCACAAGAGAGTTTTTCCAGAGCATTTTTATTTAAAATTCAGCTTACTGAGTGACATCACAAGCGGATGTATTTGGAGAATTTCTGTAGGGGTGGAAATTGCATCACCAAGGCCATGACTGCATGGTGTTTCTAGAGAGGGAGAGGTGGGAATCTCTGAAGCTAGTTTTGCCTGTGGAAACAGCGTCACTCTGAGGCTCAAAGTGAATTAAAGTTTGACATATGAAAAATGCATGTTTCACTGAACAGAAATGCAAAGTCTGTACTAATGCATCTTGCTCAAAGAATACATGGTTAACAGATATAAAAAAAACCCATAAAATTACAGATAATTTATTGGGAATGTAAGGTAAAACCAGCTAATGTATCATGATATTTAGGTGTCATCAAACTAGTTAGCTATGTGTCCTTACAGTATAGCTATGTTACAGGATTTCTCTACAGGAAATAGTAATTTTATTAATGGATGAGTGCCATTTCAGCATAAGTACTTGACAAGTACAGAAATACGCAGAGCAAGTAGTAAGTTCTCGAGTGATGTCAAGTTCTGCTTCCCTGAGAATGTGCATTACAGCAGGCCCCTTGCTGCATGATCTTCCAGTGACCATGGCAGCACCCAGGGCTTCGTTAACAATCCACCACTGCACATCTGACTTTTCATGCCACGTGATGAGCTGGCCACGAGGTGGGCCAACCTACAAGTCAACTGGTACTTCTAGGTAGCCACAGCTCCTTAGACCCATGGACACGCTCACAGCCAAGGTACAAGTGTCATTCTGGAGATAAAGATGCCCTAAGATTGGTGAGGGTAAGAAGAGTGGCAGCAGAGTATAGCATGTGCATAGTCTCTGAGGCCATCTGTCAGCAAAACTGTGTGGGATCTGGGATCCTTGAGCAGGCTCTCTGACAAGCCCAGGGCCATACAGTTCTTCCCACTCCAGCATGGCCACAAGCAGGGAAGGACCTTGGCTTCTGTAGCACAACAATAATGTGCTAATGTTCTAATGTTCTTTTTAGGATTGCAATTGCACCACAGAATAAATTAGACCACATTGTAAATTAATCTCATGCGTAATTTCAAGCACATGAGTAATCCCAGTGAAGATTACAGTGCTTTGCAGAACTGGGTTTTTAGGGGTTTGTTTTTCTGGGAAAGTTTACGCTGTTTCATCTGTAAAGTTAGCGAGATTCACTGACACAATAACAATGGAGCAGCTATAACTTATTCCAAGTAAGGACAGCAGTGTATAGCACACAATCAAAATGTGATCTTTAAACACAAAAATGATTATGTCAGGGCCTAAAAATCAAGATGTACCCATCTCTCCCTCTCCCAAAGAAGATAATTCAAAAGAAGCCAAATATTTTTTCTTCTGCCTTTCTCCAGGCCATGGACAAGCATGAAAAATGTTAGCATAAAAGGCTTTTGAAGGTGTTTAGAATGTGCAAAGTGACGAGGTAGAATGAAAGTGTCATCTCAGCCTTAACTCTCAAGTCTTTATTAAGTTATGTCTTGAATTTCTTTTTATTTCTGTGAACTGCAAAGTGTCAGTGTTGGAGTTTTAAATTATAAATAAAATGTTTGGCTTGCCATATTAAATAAGATCTCAAATCAACAGCCTGTCTGAATTGTTAATAGTTACCATAGCAACTTAAAAATTTTTCTCTCAATCATTATTTGCGTCTTTTGGTCACATTATTTTAAAAGTTTGGTTTCCATGATAGCATGGATTATTTGCAACTTTATTCATACCATTCTTATTTTTTTAAAGGGCTACTCATTTCTGTCTGCAGAAGCAGACATGTAGGCATGTAGGTACAGCACCCACTTCATGGGGTCCTCACTTCAACCTTCTCTCTGGGTCCCTCTCTAGGTTCTCATTCTACTAATCCAAGGTCCAGCTACACAAGATACAATTTTCTTTTTTCTCTGTATGCTGTTTCATGGCAGTTGAGATAATTTTTGATACTCAGGACTAATTGCCATAGGTGATTGAAGGGGGGGAGATTTTGCAGTAATTAAAAACTGCATTTGAAGTGGTTTCACTAAACTACTTTTGTCTCAGGATAGTTGCTTTATGTTATCTGAAAGACTTCCAGTTAGTTTTCTTTTACTGGGCTTTTTAATATTTTTTCAAAAGGAGTAGGTGAAGGTGGTAGGTTTTGGGTTTGATTTTTTTTTTTTGATGGGGGAGGGGGTATTGGTAATTAGGATGCCTTGATAGAATAAGGAAGGGTTTAATAATTGTGAGATTCTCAAATTTTTATTTGGACACATGCCAACTGTGAATGGATGGCTGTAACTAAAAGCAAGTATGTGAACCAAATAAATTGCAGTCAGTAAGCTTTGCTTGCTACTTCATCTCAAATCATCCTTTCTTTGGCCTTATTCCACTCTTTGGGGTGACAGCACATTCAGTCGCTTTAGTCCTTACATTTTTCAAGCCCCACACACCCCCAAATGTGCTAGTACATACATCTAAGTAATACAGTTCTCTATACATACTCCTTCTGGTGTATCCCACAAAATCCCTCTGTATTCATTTACCTTTTATTCTGTGTTCTTTCATCTATGCTTGCCATCTTCTAATAATGACCACAACATCTTTCAACTCTTACCTACTCCATCCACCTCTTTCCCAAATATTTTGTGCTTATAGGCAAAATGATCTCAATATGGATATATAGTGTTCAGCTCAGCCACATCAAGCAATCTTGTTCTATCGATCCCAGATTTTCTTTAAAACTTTGACTTAGCAACATATAAGCACTTTTATAAGTAACAATGTATGAAGTCCATAAGTAGTTATAAATGCATAACATTTTCTTTTATTTTTTCTCTACACACTTGTCTACACAGCAATCTCTTGTTTGTGAGTCTTAAGGTAGGATTAAATATTTTAATAAGTAGCAATCACCTGGCACATTGTGTCTTTCTTGTGTCTTGTAAGAGAAATAATAAGAAATAGAAATACTCTCAAGGCACCTTCTCTGCTATATACAATAGCAAATATTTATTTTTTTAAATGTTCCTAGAAGAGTTTGAAGGCAACTCAAATGTCTCACATTAAATGTTGTACCTGTTAGAACATCACAATAAACTTTCATTGCTTAGCTGTTTTTTATTGGCCTCCCAATGACACATTAGATAAAAAGAAAAACAGAATGAGTTCCACTTTACCAAGATTATCAGCATTGAAAGAATAGTCAGATACTGCTTCTTAGAAGGGTAAGGTGCTGGAGGAAAAAAAAAAGAACAACCTTGAACTGCATTGCCTGTTGCTCACTGATTCTGTTCCTCCCCTGGCAGAAGTCCATCTCAGCATCATTGCAATCTACCAGTGGGTGCTGCTATGGACACGGGCAGAAAAGAGCCAAGTGTGAGATAGAAAAAAGGCAAAGACAAAAAAAGGGAAACCCTTTGCTGAAACAAAGAGTAAAACTGTGGTGGGTACTATGGGTACTAATAGAACAGCTCTACAATTTCTGTTTCAGTCCTGCCACAAACAAGATTTTCTACTGTTCTTCTAGAAGTGTTGGATAAAACCCTCTAGTCTTTAAATAGATGAATGTTACATCTGCAAATCATCTGTGGAAATAATCCATCTGTGTTTTAAAATGGGGAAGTATTACCCTTGGATGTTTCAAGAGCTCAGGCTTTAAACTGTTTTACTCTACAGCTGTATTCTCCTAGTCCTCCAAAAGAGCAGCCAAGAATGAAATGAGACAAATGAACTCGAGTTTGGTTTGCATGCATTTTGTAAAGTGCTGCTCTGAGTATAGACATGGAAGAGTATCTAAGCATTTTAACAGATCTGATCTTCTTCCTGAATATCTTCATCCATACAGCTGGTTTCCCTTTAAAATCCTCACATAGGAAATACTTTCCATGTCTGTTGAAATCTGTTTCCTTCTGCACCCTCACTCACAAGCCCTTTAAGGGATTTGTTGGTTAAAAGACTATGCAGTAATCACTTCTGTTGCTACAATACTGCGATAGATGAGACTGTGTGTAGCTCCCGTACAGATTCACCACAGAAAAGTACTGTTCATATTTGAGGACATTCTGAAGATTGTTTTCCAAGCATAAAATCCCACAGAGCTCCGTGTATCTAGTCTTGTAATTTCATGTCTTAAAATAGCTTTGGCCAAAAAAAAAATGACATAGATCATCTGGCCTGCACCATGCTGGAGAGGACTATCAACAGTCTGTTCTCCCCTGCCCCCAAGTACCAATAAAAAGACAGGGTTCGAGTTGCAAGAACAGTCTCAAGTGCAGACACCAACTATGCCAAAGCCAGAGAAATGGGATGAGCAATTACAGAAAGATGCCTGGAAGCCACCAGTTCCCTTTAGCTGTCCTGTGCCCCCTTGCCAGTGGGTCAAGTGGGGTATGGCAGGCAAGAGCTGCTGTAGAGCAGCAGCCTTGCTGTCCTGTACAGTGTCACTCGCCAGGCATGATATTTTGCACATAAGGTTACAACAAAGTGCTGTGAGAACCTAATGGTAGTGGGATGGGTTTGTGGGGGTTGGCAGGAAGGATAAGGGTAGCCTGCAGGTTGTCTCTTGTTCAGATCTGCCTGCATTGTAGTCATTTTTCTGAGCAATAAAGAGAAAAAAGTTCACATTGCAATTCCAACTCATCTGTATGTCCAAAATCTTCCATAGTCCTATCATCCCAGTGCCAGGCAGCATCCAGGGCTTCCCAAAGGTGAATTTTCAGGCAACAGTCATTTAAATGCTAATGTCTTACTAGTGCTAGTGCTGTCTTTGGGTTTTTCTAACTTTTCCCCAGGGGACTAACCTGGTGCACAGCTAGTGCTGGATCTGAGGAGCTCAAGCATGGTACGAAGCAGCGTGTGCAGGTGTACAGGCACGCACGAGCTACCAGCAGGCTGTATGGTGTGGCACACTACAGCACTGGGTGCCTGCTGGCTGTGCCCAGGACACAGGCAGCTCCATGCCCTGCCCTGTGAACTGTTCCGAGGACACAGATGTAGGGTCTCCATCATGCACATGGGGCTGGCAGTTCCCCTTGTGCTTGTCTATTTTGATCTGAAACTGATTAGTGGTTTGGGTTTTTTTCAAAAAAGTGTAGGAAATCAATTTGCAAATTAAGGTAAATCAAGGTGGCCTGCTATGTTATCCGTTATTTTGTGAATAAAGTGAACATATAGTGATTTACATTGTATCTTCTGGTAGCTCTTCACATCTCAAAACTCTATATGTGACTCAAAAGTAGGTGTCCTGTTCTTGAGGACATAAGTTCTTTAGGCTTTTCATATCTTGTTGTGTTGTTGATTGCCTTCCATCACATCCCTTCATGTTACATTGACTCCTGTGCCGATGTGACTGAAGGTCAGCAAAATAATATTACATAGTGGTAAAACTAGAAGGCAAATACGCCTGCCTCTGGATGAAATATTGTACCTACTATCAGCTCAGACAGTGAACAGTCAATCCCAGTTTAAAGCAGATAGTTAGGATTCTGTTATCTACTAAAAGTGGGTAATTTTCTCTAACCTTGAACCATCCATGGAGAATGAATCTGTCCTCTCTATCTCTAATTGGTGCACTGCAGATGAGGGCAGTAGTTTTGTGCATTTTTCCCCTGTCAGGAAAGGTAAAGAAAAAATAGTTATTGCATAGCAATAATCATTTTACCTCCAATCCCAGCTTTCCAGGAAGGGACTGAGCACATGTGCAGTACAGCCCAGGCTACATAAAGAAGACTGAATATAAAGTAGGGGGCATCTGTCCCTTTCTACCAGCAAAAGAACAGGAAACTGGGCAGAATGGTTATTATAAAATGCATGCTGGAACTGGAAAAGAGTTTGCAATGATGCATCCTCTATTAGGCATTTTTCAGGAGCAGTCTAACGCAGAAGTCGTTTGTGTACATTAGGCAGAATTTTTAATGTGTGTGTGATGGGTTGCTTGGGGTTGGTTTGCTTTCTTTGTGCTCTTGCTTTGTTTTTTTCTGGGGAGAAAGGCATTTGGTTGGTTGGTTGCTGTGACCAGCACTTTGAAATAATGCAAGGAAGTCTACTGGCTTTGTTGGTAGTACACATAGGTCCCTATACTGTAGGGCCCATGGGCAGCCCCCTAACCCAACACCACCTACAACCACACCTTCAGCAGTAAGACTGTTTTTCAAAATTAGTAAAACCTAATTGCAGCCCTTTTTTCCTTCACACAGACTACACAGAAGTCTCCCATTTCCCATGCAGTCCTCAGCCTTTATAGGAACCATCTGACTACTTCCCACCTGGACCCAACAATTGTAAAGAGCTGGCTGGCCCCAAGCCCTGTGGCTCTTTATGAGGCAGACCACCCCAAATACACACACCTTTTTCTCATTTTTTGGAGGGGGAATAAACTTTTAAATGAAAGATGGCAAACACTATAAAAAAATACCAAGCTCCAACAGCATGTATATATTTTTAGAAGCTGTAAGATCTTCACAGATGTTTTTTGGAAAGTAGACATACACAGCATCTGTGAATACATATCCACATGCATACAGAACTGCTTGATTACACTGGTCAGATTCCTATGAGAAGATATCAGATAAAAAAAATAAAGGAAGAAATTGTGCAGTGCTTCTGGTGTTTCAGACATATAGATGTAAACCTGCTTTCCTGTGTATCTCTTTCCATTTTGTTCTGAAATGTTATGAAAGGGTTCAAAGAGTTGGAGTACAAATGATGAAAATTTGATGACCTGTCTCACTCATTCTGTCTGTTTCTGACTCTTCTTAGCACTACATTTCGTGGCACCAATATGGATTGAGAATGCTGGGTTTAGGTACTAAGAGCACAATATCACCTTCCTTTTTCTAACCTAGTGATTTTCCCATTTCAGTCTTAATGTTTTCCTCTTTGTATGGGCTTTCATCCCTATGAGGAAAAAAACCCACAAAACTATCATTTCTGTGTATAATTTGTAAAGTAGAAACATCCACAGTTAGAAAACACTCAGAGGGATTCTGATGATGATAATACTCTGATAAAATACCCAGGAATCCAAAAAAATTACATGTTTAACAAGGCCATTTTCTATGTCTAAGAAAAAAAAAAAAGCAACTCAAATAGAGCATCTAAAAGTCAGTTAAAATAATTTCCAAAGTACAGAGAAGACAGGAAGTCAGTAGTCGATAAAATGACATGTGAAGAGTCTTTTGCTGCACCTTGCTCTTGTATCACATGAGCATAAGGGCTCTTTTCAGTGGGACTGTCAGCTTTGAATCTCTCTTCTTTTTTTCACCTTGTTCTGAGTGCCTCTCTGATGTGATTCTTCCATGGAGGGGCCTTGAGTTTTCCCTGATTACTAGCTGATGCAACTTTGCTTTCTTTTCTGGACTGTGAATCCAGAAGAACATTGAGGCTCTGTGTGAAGATTGAAAGATTTTTTCCCATCCTTATTCCATACTTGAAATTCCATATTTGATGAACCACCCAGGGTAGGACCAGATCAGGTCTGGGAACACCTATAGGTCTCAAAGGTGCACAAGTCCATGGGACCTGATGAGATACATCCTGAAGGAACTGGCGGCTAAAGTTGCTACGCCACTAGTCATCATATTTGAGAAGTCATGGCAGTTTGGTGAACTTCCCACAGATTTGAAAAGGGGAAACATAACCCTCATTTTCAAAAAGGGAAGCAAAGAAAACCCAGAGAACTACAGACCAGTCTGCCTCACCTCTGTGCCAAGTAGAATCATGGAGCAGATCCTCCTGGTATCTCTACTAAGGCACATGAGAAATAATGAGGTGAGCCAACATGGCTTCACTAAGAGTAAATCATACCTGACTAATTTAGTGGCCTTCTATGACAGAGTTACATCTCTGGTTGATATAGAAAGAGCAACTGACATCATCTACCTGGACTTGTGGGAGGCATTTGACACTGTCCCACATGATATCCTTGTCTCTAAGATGGAGAGACATGGACTTGATGGATGGACCACTCAGTGCATAAGGAACTGGCTAGAAGGTCACACTCAGAAAGCTGTGATCAATGGCTCGATGTCCAGTTGGAGACCTGTGACAAGTGGAGTTCCTCAGGGATCTGTTCTGTGTCCAGTGCTGTTTAACATCATTGTCAGCAACATGGACAATGGCATCAAGTGAACCCTCAGCAAGTTTGCCAATGACACCAAGTTGTGTGTGGTGCGGTGGATTCGCTTGAGGGAAGGGATGCCATGCAGAGGGACCTTCACAGGTTTGAGAAATGGGACAGTGCAGATTGCATGAGGTTCAACAAGTCAAAGTGCAAGGTCCTGCATCTGGGTCAGGCCAATCCCAGGCACAATTACAAACTGGGTACGGAGTGGGTTGAGAGTCGCTCTGAAGAGAGGGACTTGGGGATGCTGATTGACGAGAAGCTCAATATGAGCCAGCAGTGCACTCATGCATCCCAGAAGGCCAACTGTATCCTAGGATGCATCAAGAGGAGTGTGAGCAGCAGATCAAGACAGGTGATTCTTCCCCTTTACTCTGCTCTCATAAGACCCCACCTCGAATACTGCATCCAGTTCTGGTGTCCCCACCATAAGAGGGACACAGATCTGTTGGAACAAGACCAAAGGAGGGCCACAAAGATGATCCAGGGGCTGGAGCACCTCTGCTACAAGGATAGGCTGAGGGAGCTGGGATTGTTCCGCATGATGATGAGGAGACTCTTCTGGGGACCTTATAACTGTTTTCCTTTATCTGAAGGGAGCCTACAGGAAGGCTGGAGAGAGACTTTTCAGAAGAGTGTCCAGCGATAGGATAAAGGGAAATGGTTTTAAACTGAAGGAGAATAGGTTTAGACTGGATCTGAGGAAGAAGTTCTTCAGTATGGGGGTGGTGAGACTCTGGAACAGATTGCCCAGAGTCCCCTCCCTGGACTTGCTCAAGGCCAGGTTGGATGATGCCTTGAGCAACCTAGTCTAGTTGAGAGGCATCCCTGCCCATGGCAGGGAAGTTGGATTAGATGATCTCTGAGGTCCCTCCCAACCTAAGCCATTCTATGGTTATTCCCCTTTTCCAGTAATCTAATACTGTATCAGGCTTTATGAAGGTATCACAGAGCAGACTTCATCAGGGTGTCTCATCTCTGTAACAGTAGTATTTGCTAAGAACAAACTGGTAAGAGAGCAAGGGGGAATGTGACAGAGATCCCCACATAACTTATAGTGGAAGAAGATCATGGTTCTTTTTGCTGGCAAAGTCAACAACAGCCACTTGTTCCTTTTTCTTTTTTTTTTTTTTTTCTTTCCTAAAGGAAATTAAACGTAAAAGATATGTTAGCACAGCCTTAAACCTGAGATTTAGACATGTTTTCCAGTGTTATGATTCCCACAGCAATTGTAATTCGACTTCACTGCACATTCTACTGTAAGGCATAAAAATTAACATCACACCGTATACAGAAGAATATATTACCATAACATTCTGTGAAATACTGTAGCAATTTGAGAACAGCATTAGGTTGTGTCTACTTCAAGCTCTCGAATGAGTGTGTAAATTTAAGCACTAATATAGAAGTTTTTTGGTTTTGGCTTATGTTTACAGTCCACAGTCCCAGGTTAGCAAGATTTTGTAATTACATGTAACTTGCAGCACATGATTTTTGATTTTTTGTTTCCTAGGGATTACTCAAGTGCTTAAAATCACATGCCAGCTTAAATACCAACCTCCTGAGACCAAGGCCATTTCCGCTCAGGGGTTGAGCAGCTGCTTATATCTTTTTAATCTTTCACTTTCCAAGCAAAATTTTCCTGTCCTTGGTGACTCTTTTTATTACATTTAAAAATTAATTTTAATAAAGCTTGAGCAAAAAATGGTTCATTGTATTTGAGAATGAGGTGAAGCAAAAAGGTCACTTCTCCATTATAAAAATTGCATGTGACTATTATTGAACAACTCAAAAATCCACAGTGGTTGGGCTAGGAAGCTTAAATTTGGCAGGAAGACAGGTGTTTGGGGGAAGAGGTGCCTTCAACTGTTCCGGTAAAAATGTATTTTGCTTTGCTGAGCGCTTGGAAACCATTGCTCACTCACACTTGGTAGTCCTTTAACAACAGCCTTCTTTCTCTGTTGATGTTCCAAAAGCAAATGGGCTCCATGGCTAGTGAACAAGTCAATTAATGACTTAGAGAAAATATGATAAATTTATGTACTGGAAGAAGTAGAGATGCATGTCATTGCACCCACTTTTACTACTTCTTCAGCTCTCCCTTCCACTCTTAATCTACTGGGGCATCGGACCTTATGCTAAGTATCCTTTTACACTACATAACCATTCCTGGCATGCTGCTGCCACTAAAAGGGTGTAAAATATTGTAGTGCAAAAAGTTTCTTGAGATTTAAGCCACTACTGTACTGCTCTAACAGACTGAACTTAAAAGTAGAATAAACATCAGTAAACTGCGCGATAACTCAGACACACAGATGTGGTTGTGGGCAGTTTGTAGACCACTTAATGATTTTGTACTTGGTACACAAGATATGGAAGCCCAGGGTTTTAGATCAGAGCTTATTATTGCAGTATGTGGAGCCCGTTAGTGCTCTGCTGAGAGGACTGCTGGTTTCTGCATCTTTTATGATCATTGAAAGTATGCTATAGCCAGAAACACCTCTGCCTGGACTAACATCATCTATTTTTCTGGCCTCTTCCTCCTTCCTGGGGAATGTGCACACATGGCAGCTAAGACAGCTGTACATGCGAATAACACTTGGTTGTTAGTCATACTGTCTGTTTCCAGTAACACTGGCAGCGACAGGTCCATCCTGGGCCGGCAGCCTCACTAATCCTCTCAAGGGTTTTCCTGTGCCTCTGTGACATGGATCAGACTCCTAAGGCAGCAGGAGGCTCACAGCCTCACCGGGACAGCCCCACAGCCTCAGTGAGGACATGGAGACATCACAGCCTTTGTGAAACCTGCTGCCAGCTCTTCTGTGGTTATAACCTCACATGGGCCTAGTTGCAAAGACCAAAGATGAAGGAAGAAGAACAAGCATTTCTACAGAGAATCTGATTACAGTAGATTCAGAACCGTAACCCTGAAAGCATAAGGTGAGGGAATTGTTGGGTCTTGGTACAAGATGCCATGAACCCCTTCCCATTTGCAAAACCACCTACCTCTGTAATGATCACCAGCAAACAAAAATTTCAAATATTTATTCATGTATTGTTTATGAAATTAAAGCATTTAATATTAAAATAGAGAAGCAAAAAATTAACAGTTTTCAGTTGATTTCTCTGCAAGAATGAGGAGGAACAGGCAAAGGGTTTCAGCAATATTTTAGTCCTCCAGAGAGAGTACAGACTGCAGAGTCCATGAACAGATGAACAAATAGTGCTTTTCCACAGTGGAATACAGTGGGTTTGGAATTACAATAGCATATGAATTTAACATCTCTAAGAATAACACATTTTCATTACTGAGTGGATGTAGAAAATTGGGATTTTTCAGAAGGGGAACATGACACAGTATAAAAGAACAGGCTCAGAAGGAGGTTTGTAGAGTTACATTCAGTTTCCTCTGGAGACTTCTCAGAGCTTGCTCCTGACAATAGTGGTAAATATGATATAATGGCAGTTTGAACCCTGTTGAGGATGATAAAGGCAAATATTTATTGTGATTTGGGTTGTTTCAGATTTTTATCTGCAGCAAGCAACCCCCAGCCTCATGTGCCAAACATCTGGTCAAAGAGACAGGTGCTCCAAGGGCTTCACTTCCAGTGCTTATTGTTGGGGATGAGCCGAGCACGTAAGAAAAAGCTTTTTAAGGAAGCTCTTCCTGTGGCACCCATATAGCAAAAAAAAAGGAGGGTTCTGGATTTGGTCCAGGTGAGAACAGTTGACAGCTTTAAACTCATGTTTTTTAACTATTCTGCAATCTCTTATATCTGCATTGACTGACAGAAAATGGTTCAATCACAGCATCCTAGATGAGATTAGTAATCCAGTTCTGAAGTTGTTTGAGCAAAGAGATGCCACATCATCTATGAAAAAAAAAAAAAACAAAAACAAAACAAAAATAAAAACCCTGTAAAACAAATAAACAAAACCAAAGTGACATTTATACTTCTGTTATGGAATTTTGCACATTTCTGATGTTTAAATTATTGTTCCCCTCTCCAAACTAGCATCAGAAAATCAAGTCCATAACATTGTTCAAAAAGTCACATGGAGTTAAAATTGCATCTTCACCATGTCTCGGGGAAAGCTTATGAACCAGAGTCTTTTGGTCATGTGTATCAGTTCTATTACAAGCCAGAATAGTTGCAGGTATCTACCATTAATGTACTTCTGTGGGTTAAGCATTAAACTCAAGTAGTACCTCTACATTGTGGGTTTGAATTTTTTCCCTACAAGCTTTGTTGTCATCACTTGTATTTTGAAGGGATTCCATCTGAAAGATGTCATCTAGTAGCATTTCTACTGTAAGTCAGTGTTTATTCCATGGTGCTCTAAAATGCATTGGTATATACAGATTTTTCAAATTCGTATTTCTTAGTAATGTGGGAAGTGCATTGAGTGGAGCAGACTCAGAATCATTAGATTTAGGGAGTCTTCAATATTCAGACCCCTGAATAAACAGCTGCACTCTTCAGCAGATTATTATAATAATAAATACAATTTTATGGAACATCTGTGCCCAAAGGCCTCTTCAAAAGCACATTTAAAATGTTAGCATATTGCAATCTCTTCTGCTTCTCATCACATTGCTTTAGCTGAATTGGGAAAGAACTGCCCACAAAACAGTCCTGCCAAAACATCACAATAATCAGAGTTTACAGGGAAAATGGTAAATTAAGAGAATAATGGATGAAATATATATGATTGCAGAAAATTCTTGGTTTCCATATAAACAACACTTTATCATTGTAAACTGCCCAAAAATGCTGCTAATGTAGGCCTGAGGTTGTGATGTAATGCTCTTGCCTTGCTGAGAGCAGGACAGCTGGCAGGAAAGCAAGCAGGACAAGGGAACTGAACTTTCCCTTCTTCTTGGCATTTCTGAGCCAGCATCTAGAATATTGCAGCTAGGTTGGGGGTGCCTGAGGACAGCAGAGAGTCCAACGGAGAGCTGCTGGGGCTGGAGCATACAACATATGACAGAGCTACGTTTATTTAACCAGGGGAAGAGAAGTCTCAGGGGGTTATAATCAGTCTTTCACTACATAAAGACAGAGTTACAGAAAAGATTGAGCCAGATCCTTCTCAGAAGTGCACAATGAAAAGACAAGAAGCTATAAACACAAGTTGCAACAAGAAGAATTTTAGTTGGACATAAGGAAATAATTTTTCATGGTGAGAGCATTGCAGCAGGGAGCAGGCTGCCCAGAAAGGCTCTAGGATCTCATGTTCTTGGAGGTCTTTAAAACACAGCTGGACAATTCCTTGATTCAATTTTGAAGTTAGACTTGCTTCGAACAAGAGTTTGGACTAGATGATGATCTGCAGTGGTCCCTTCTAACCTCAATTTTTCTTCTCTATGCTTCAATTCTGTTAAGGTACAAACTGATTCCCTTAGCTGTACACTCTCTGACATTCCCTAAAGTGGCAAGACTCCCCACAAATGGGTCAGTAAATGTGTTAAAAATTACAGCAAAGGAAACAGATGAACAGTCACCATTGCATACATTGTGTTGAATGCCTGCATTATCTACACGCAGCCCAGGGTTTTGTGTACCTAGTTGGGAGCTGCGTGAACAGAGTATGAAGACTGAGGTAGTCCTATCTCGAAGGAGTACACATCAGGGTTAATTCTACAGCATCAGCAGAGGTGCAGAAGATTTTTTTCACCAGGAGATGGGCAGCAGAGCAAGGCCATGTTGGAGTATGGTTTCTCCTGGGCAAAGGGAAAGGTGGAAGGCAGGGTGAGACTGATAAGATAACAGCCTGCAAGTCTAGGGTGATGTGAAAGGGGCTGGCTCAGCATTTGAGTGTTTGAAGTTCTCACTGCCTGCAGCTGAGATTTGATTTAGTAAAGAGATTTTATTCCATATTACTAATGCTAAATGCTAAATGTTTATTAATTCAATAGTCTGATGCTAAATGTTGTGATATAGATTTAAGTAACAGGGAACAGTTAAGAAATGTTAAGAATTAAGAATTCTAATTCTTTATTGCCTGATGTCCAAGATTTAAATTTAGAAATACATGATACTCTGTGAGAACTTGTGGCACACTAGTGAACCTTAACCCTGTTGTAATGACAATTTGGGGTAATAAATATAAAAGAAAGATGTAGGGGAGTTGCATATGACAGCCTGGCTTTTAGGAAGCAATATTGTACCTTCCACTGCAGGATACAATATTTTCAAACATTCAGATGAAAGCAAACAGGGTCTGAGGATCTGCTGTCTCACTTCCCAGATCAGCTCTAGAAATGTAGATAAGCTTTTGCTTAAAAACGAAGGCACTCCTGCTGCCTCATTAAGTATAGCTAGTATAAGCACTGCATTAACTGACTAATGCACAGCAGAATGCCAAATGGAGTCTAATCAGAGTGGATTCCAATTTATAGAAGAGATGAGCCAGCAACTTGGGGTTGCCCTCATCAAAGAGTGCTGATATTGTCATGAAATCTTATTTACTCATCTCTGACATTAAATTATAATCTGAACTATGTTGTTTTCTCGTTTTTGTGAAGGGAATCAGATATGGCTTGAAGGTATTTACCGGTTTTAATTGTGCTTCCTTGCTGAAAACTGAGCTTATAGACCTCTGATCATAAAACAAGAAGCAATGGCTGTAGTAAAGGTTTCTGCTTTAACTGCATAGTTAAAGCACTGCGTTACGATTAACACAAGGTACATGTATGCGTGCATACTATGAACATACAATAGAGTATGAATGAAAGGGAAATGTCTGGAAAGGACCAGAAATGTGCACCTATCTCAGATTTTATTTTTGTCCTGGTGTAGTGTTACCAGTCACACAAATTTGTCAGTTCATAAATGGTCCCTGTAGCCACAGATATACCTCCTAATGGGTCACGACAGGCTGTCACTTTTCCAGTAGGAAAACCTGATTAATCTCTACATGGCACATTATGTTTGCATTAGCATGAGCTGTTAGGAAAGCTATGTTGTTATTGCCCTCTTAAGGTATCACTCAACAATATATTTAGTGCAACTTACATGCAAACTTTTACAATTTGAGCTTTACCTTTCCTTGAAAAGGTCACGAGTTCATTTCCCAGGGAGAATGACTTTTCAACCCAGTTTCCTGAAATACAGTGTTGCCATTTTTAGCTGCACTGCCATGTTCATTCCACTGGAGAGAAAAACATCTTGGAAAAGCACTTAAAAATAAAACAAAGAGCTGACCTTATCATATTCTGCTTTGTAGGGGTTTACCTGGTATCTGTGTAAATGGTCCCTATAGCCACAGCTATTGAGAGCACAGAATACCTCCTAATGGGTCGCGACAGGCTGTCAAGTTTCCAGTAGGATGCTAATTGATTATACAGCTTTCAGACTCACAATATGATCGTCCAAAGCTCAGCATTCTACCTTTTTGCGTTGAACACTTTTCAGCCACACCGTGCTGGTTTTTATGGTAACAGAGCCAGAAAACAGATGGAGGTGCATTTCAGGATTTTTAAAAAGTATATATTATTTAACCTAAATTACGTGTTTTTAAAGTCAGTTGCTGTGAAACTAATTATAAGGAGTCTATGTGCATTCAGTTCTGCTTCTTTAAACATGCAAATAGCTCCCTTGTCATTATTATGGTTCAGTGAATAGGAACAGGGGTAAGGAGGGAATTTAGCTATTGATTTTTGTGGGCAGGAACTTCACTACAGAGCCTCACTTTTCTGACTCGGGTGGAAATTGTGTAAGACCGTGACAGTAATTATTCTATCTCTGCTACTTCAGCAACGTTTAAACCTGGGCTTCAGGTTCCCTAATTGCAAAATGGGGATGGTGATCTATGAATCCTGCTGAGGAGGGTTTAGGAATGATGGGTGATTTTTGCATACATGCCAGTGGTTACTACTCAGGTGAACAAGGTGAACAGGATACTTAATTACCCAATGTGAAATGGCAGACTGTTGTACTCTCTTACTAGCTTTTTCTTAGTAGTGTGGTGCTGATGCTATCCCTCACCATATAGAATCATTGAATCATAGAATGGTAGAGGTTGGAAGGGACCTCTGGAGATCATCAAGTCCAACCCCCCTGCCAGTGCAGGAACACCCAGGGCAGGCCACACAGGAACAGATCCAGGCAGGTCTTGAAAGTCTCCAGAGAGGGAGACTCCACAACCTCTCAGAGCAGCCTGTTCCAGTGCTCTATCACTCTCACAGCGAAGAAGTTTTTCCTCATGTTGAGGTGGAACTTCCTGTGTGTACAATCAAAAGATGCTGCAAATTAAATACAGTCATTGTAATGGCCACAATTAACTGATTTCAATTTGCATGTTTTTCTGATCATTTCTGCAGGGGGGCACTGTATTTTCAGCAGCACCTAACTTTATCATTAATTACTTAGATCTGTCATGGATGGGAGTGAATGCAGAATACTTACTAGTCTCTAATAGGGGAGCAGGCAAATGGGAACTAAAGCTTATACCTGCCTGAGATCCCACACAGCAGGTCTGCTCCCACAGCTGACCCCTTGAATTTTTCAAGTGTTGGGTTTTCAAGTGTGAATTTGTTCAAAACAGAATGGGAATTACTGACATACTTAAAGACTGTATTTCTTAGTGACCATTTTATCTGTGCACAAAGCTAAAGGAAAGTGAAAGCTTTGTGATAAATATACAGTACAGAACAAGAGTTAAACCTGAATAAGATGACCGCATGGTCTGTCTTTGAATCCCTATTACTAAATGTTCTGAGCTTTGTCTTCTACATCTGTTTATGTCAGCTCTGAGCTATTGCCTGAAGGAAGTCTGATGTGAGATGACATAATGCAATGTTCATGTCACCTAATAACACTCTGAAAGGGACCCTGAATTTTTGAATGTATTATACTTGGAGATTATTAATTGCAATGCTTAACTGCTTTATTGTTTTGCTGCTAGTCACAGCTGTTAACAAAAGCATCCAAAATTTTATGCCTAGTACACTTCAGCTTTAAATTTATACATCCTGTAAAGGCCATAATATTGTTATTTTAATCTGTAAATCAGGTTTGTCATGGGCTATACATTAAAAATGGCTCTTGTGTCCAATATAACTCCTAGCAGCCCCAATTTTGGTGGATAAGTGTTGATTTTAAAGAGACTCGTATGCCCTGAGCTCATCATACTCCTGACTGCCACAGAGCAGCCATGCTATGGAAAGCCAAGAGGGAAAAATATTTCTGTTAGTGAAACATTTATTCTTGGCAGGCATTGAAACTTAGCTGGATTTCCAGTTCTACCATTCCCCAGAATTAAGACATCAGTCTTCTTTTTTAAAGCTGAAACAAGTGGTAGTGATGGGACAAACCCAAGACATTCTGTGCTATTTCACAAAACTCCTTGAGCTTCTCCACAAAGAACTGTGAGCTGAGGGCATGCCATCAGTACCACTCACCCTGGTCGGTTGAAACCCAGCTCCACTCTGAAAGGTCTAAGCAGAATGCTAAGCCCTGAGAAATAAGCTTTATTCTAAGGCTGGCAACAGTACCATCAGCATTGTGCTAACAGTTGTAGAAAGCCTTGAGAACAGAGCTGGCCTGAGTGCAGCCAGCCTACAGCGTAGAGGGCTCTGGTCTGAACAAAGTGCCATTCAACAGCAAAAATAAAAAACACCCTCGGTAATGTCATGTGAACGTGGAGCAGAGAAGAGTCAAAAAGGGCAGTGCAGAAGCCACACAACAGAGGAAGCTCCTGTGGCAGAGAACTTAGGCAGAGGGTAAAAATTCACCCTTCACTTACAGGAGCAAGGCCAAAGAGAAGAGATCTGGATGCTAAAAGCAAGGAGGCAAACTCTGGAGACCTTCAAGAGAGGAGGCTGGCAGGAAAGATAGCAAATGGGCAGGTGTAGTGTGAGAATGTGTTTGCTGGTATCTGATTTGCATTGCCTGTCCTTAGAGAACGTGACATCCAGGCATTTCTGATAACACTTCCTCTTGGTTCCTTGTTTTGAGGTCAAGCTAAAGAGCAGTACAGTAGGCTGAGGCTTCTTGACTTAGATGTCATTATGTTTGAGAAAGGCAATGGGAAACATTATTGCTGTGTGATACCTGCACCGAGGGATCGGTGGCTAGTGTTCCTTTTTGACATCAGGTTTAGGTGAAAATACCAACAGTTGAGTTTCTTTTAGTTGCCTCCATGAGTTAATAATATTCATATTATCCTGACTTAATTTTGCATACTGTCTGTTCAGAAGAAAAGATTACTTACAAAAACAGGCTGGTTCATGGTGATTTGGTGTGACTCAGAAGTACTGCTGCTCACAGGTATGAGCTGATCAAATCTTTCATGGACCTCTGAAATTTGGAAAACTTTAGTCTGTTTATTTCTGTTACTGATGCTACTCCTTTTCCTGTATTGTCATTAAACATCAATTCCACCTGGTCAGACCACTGTTTTACAGTAATTCTTTTTTTTATCTTTTTTTTTTTTTTCTTTTTCTTATTTTTTTATAAAGGAAAAAAAAAAAAAAAATTTTACATATTGTGTTTTCTAACCTAATAGCTGGGGAAATGCCCTTACCACCTGTCAATATGTGA
>JAAGNO010009508.1:0-42116 GCA_033439905.1 Ceryle rudis | reverse complement strand
ATCATGCATGAGCAGGGAGGTGTGCAGGTTAACTGGAATGGACTGCCCAGGGAGGTGGTGGAGTCGCCATTCCTGGAGGTGTTTAAGGAAAGATTGGATGTGGCACTTAGTGACGTGGTCTAGCTGATGTCATGGTGTTGGGTCATAGGCGGGACTTGATGGTCTTGGGGATCTATTCCAGCCTTAGAAATTCTGTCATTCTGTGGTCTGAGGGACAGAATACCTGTGTGCTGAGCTCTGCTCCCGGGGAGATGTGCCTGGTTGTGCACCAGCAACACGTGCTCCTGCATCTGCAGGTGGCACCATAGATGTGAACCAATAAACCAACCCTGTAATATACAGAAACAGAAGCTGGGTAGTTAATGGTGAGACTCTTGCCCGCCTTGTACAGAAATCCTTCATTTCGTAGTGTGCCACAAAGTCTAAGTTCACCGTTTAATTATCGACTGTCAGAATTCACGTTCATATTTGCAAAGTTGGGGTAATTCTCCTTGTAGTATTTGTGCTGCTCAGTCAAAACAGGAATAACTTTCTTTCGCAGCATACACACTCATGGCGGGGTAAGACTGATGGGTGAAAGAAGTGCACCTACTAAAGGTTGTTAACCTGGGCGTTATTCTGCTACTAACAGTTAATTTGGGATACAGGTTGCAAGAGACTGAGTGGGGGGAAAAAGAAATGCATTTTAAAACAACGTGGAGAAAATTTTCCCCCTAGTGAAGCGTGAGAGTATAATCCTCCTAAAGACCAGACCTGGCAAAACTGTCACTAACGCAAGAGGAGCTGGGAAAAGTTGGTGGGCTGGGCGTGACTGGAACATCTCATCAATGTGCTGGGTTTAATTGGGTTCTTTCACTGCTTATGCAGTTTTAATAATGTTTGGAGATGGAGAAGTGAAGGCAGCAGCTTCTGTTTCTGATAGATTCCTTTGCACTGAGATTTAATGGATTAGCCAAAATGATGTGAAAAAATGGATCTCTGATTTATTACCTGCAATTTTTCGCTTACTGCAGCATTTTTTTCCCTCAATCAGTGTTTTCCACCCTGTTAAAGTCTTGTGTGAATAAGTGCTATGTTGTGTTTCTGGATTTGCCCGGAGGGCTCATCAGACGACCCTTTGCCTACAGTCCCCACCAGGCCATTTAAACAGGAAGTTTAATTTTATAGTATTAAAAAAGAGAAAACGGTACTTAATTATCTGGCTGTGAAACAGCAGTACTCTTTCTTAATTTTAGTAGCTAATAAAATGCTGTTCCTGCAGTTAACTACTTCTGGTCCAAACGCACTACAATTTTGGCTATTTGAATAGAATATTTTATGAACTGTTATATATTGCACTACAGTTTTTAAACTCCACTATGACATATTTCTCTCAAGATTTATTAGCATTTTTTATTTAAAACAATATATTAAAGAGAGGAGAAAGAGTAATCTTAGCTAAAATTCAAATATTAGAAAAACATAACATAGACCAAATCTTTTCATTTAACTTCCCACCCTCCCCTTCTCCTCTCCCACTGTTGCTATAAAAAAGTTTTTTGGAACAACAACCCACACCTGCATCATTAATTCAATATGTCTTCCAACATGACTCAAATCATAGTATCAGTTTCAGGGGCCATTTGCTACTTAAATGACTTTATGAAAACAGAACAATGAACGACCCCTGAGCAGTCCTTACTTTAACTCTGGGTAAAATAAACTTCAAGATCTTTTCTATCCCAGTACACTTAACTTCTTTACCAACGGTTCCCTTCCTGGTGTGTGTCCCCCCCCCTGCAAACAGCCTCTCGTTACTTGTGATGTCTGTTGTGCTACAACTGTCTTTGTAAACTTGTTAGTGCCTAAAGCATCAGTAGCACATCTGCGCTGAGGCAGGAGCCTGTCTGGAAGCTTTCTAAACTGGGAATTATTTGGGCAAAAGGCCTTTTGTCATAGTTGGTGCTGCTGGGGGCTTCCCATCGACTGGCACAGGGCAGGCAGTGTGCTCAGGCAAGGCTGAATCTCGCACTGAGATGCTGCTCAGAGATGCTCATTTCCAGTCTGAGATGCTGGTGAAGGAGTGATGCCTGTGCAAGAAAGGTTTCATCGCTGCAGCAGTTCCACCATTGCATTTGCTTGTGGTTTGGTTTTTTATTCTGCATGCCTGAGGATGACCATGGAAAGTTGTTCGGTGTTTAGGTCTTGGATGAGAGAGAGGCCTCTTAGAAAACTGGTGCTGAAAATTTCCAGTAATAACTTGCTTTTTCCCTGTCCTACTGCAGAGTGTAGCCCAGTTGTAGCAGCTGATTCCAATGGAAATAGCTCTTGTTTCAAGGGTGCATCTTCTCCATGCGGAGTGGTAAGTCAAGAGGTAGAGGAGCCACAAGAATTCAGCTGTGCCGACTGTTCTGGGCACCCTGAACTTGCTTTGCTGAGGCTGGAAGTGAGGGCTGGCCTGACTGTGGCAGATGGGTCTCAAAACCAGGATTTAAAAGGGGAAAATGGAAATAATCTTCCTGGTCTGGAAATACACAGCTCATGTGGGAGACTCTCTAATTTAAAAAAATCATTAAACCTAACTTTTCCTTAAGTTTATTGACACCTGTATCTTGTACCTCAAAGATGAACTTGTCCAAATATTCCTTAGCCTGTAACTGCACTCTGTGATCTGGGAATTTTATTCAGCTTTAAAAATTTGCTGGTCATAATGAAAGATGTTGTGGTTGTGGAGCTGACAAAGACCTGCATGTGCAATGTGCGAAAGCTGTGGGATCACTACCACCCTTTCATGAGATTGAGACTTCACAGTGAGATGTTCTAGATATTCTAGTCTTTAGCTTTTCCCATGCCAGGACCACACCATTTGTTCCCCGCATCAACTCTGCCCGGGAACAATCTCATTAACTTCAGCAAGGTCCTTCTTGAGTTGCACAGAGGTAAATGAGAGTCTCTGGGTGTCCTGTCTGGTGGGGAAGAAATTCAGAATAGATGACTCAGCCCACACAATTCCTTATGAGTCAGGTTGCTTATGAAGGAAATTATCATTTGTTTGCATAAGGGATAATACCCTAGTGAGCATCTGCTTAATCTTAGCTGTCACTTAGCAATAGAGGATACACAATTCATGCTGCCTCCCACTATATGTAGCAGCAACCAGTTAAAAAGGAAACTATTGTCATCAATTACATGAGTCAATGCTTTAGAGAAAGCATCCTTCACAACTGTGTTTCCATAATTTAGTTGTGTGTAGTTAGTTAATTTGCAGGTTTTAAGAGCCTCAGACAACTATCAATATTAGCCATGCGAGCACATTGTACACCAGCAAAAACAAATGAGGTTATCATTAATATAGAGGGGAGTCTGGTAGAAAGCATGCTGAACTGGAGAGCCTGCTGCACACGTGCTCTCTCATGCGTGCACATAAAATGAATCTAACAGTCCCTAGCACTGCAAAAGCCTTTATTTTTTTTACTAGTGATGCAGCTTCTGCACTGCTCGTCACATATCCCAAATCTGGCTATGAATTGCTTGGGGAAAAATCAAACTCCCTTTCCAGCTTCAAAAAGCTGCTGCTTATTATATCTGCTCTGGTTCGGTCACCCCTAATATAGACATATCTAAAAATCTTCCCAGGTCTATTTTGAGGACTGTCTGAACACAAAAATATTTCTTTAATGACAAAAAGTGTCTTGCTGTTATATTTAAGAGTCTTCAAGTGCTAAATTGGGATTGTATGGGATCCAAGTTTTAGAAGAGCAAAGGCATTGGGGAAGACAGTTCTGTACAAGCTATAACAGGAACGGTGACAAATTTGTCAGCTTTCAATAAAAAAGGCAACAAAACAAAAACCGTTCTTGTGGAAACTGGGCAAACTCTACTGAAAACAGTAATTGAAATCGGAGTAACGTGATTCAAAACCAGGTTTAACATCTGAAACAAAGATACTAAAAATGGTTTACATTTAACAGTAGAGTTGCTTGTCATCTGTGCTACAGTTGCCTTGAATTCTAGAACTCAAGAGTTGAGAGGAAATGTGTTAATCAAGAAAGACTCCAAAGGATGTCTCTGTGGGACAAGGTAACAGCAGATAACTGTCTGCAGAAAATCATGTGCAGCCCTAAAGTGGCAGCTCTAGATTAATCAATGCATGAAACAAAGCCAGAGACTCTAACAAAAGAAATCACTCCTTGAGTGTTCCAAGAGTCTCTTGGCCAAGGGTGTTGAGAGGAGCTGATGGATCGAAGGGAACTGAAGCAAAGATCAGGGCCTTGTCAGGTGCCATATGGGGATCATTACCAACCCTCTGGAAAGTGGTCTCCTCTCTGCAAGTACAGTAAACCCAGGAAAAGGTTTGAGGCTGTGGAGAAAGCATTAGCTGTCTTTTTGGTCCAGACTCTAGGATGGCGAAGGGACCTGTTCACAGCAAATGGAAGCCTTTAAGCGCTGGGGTAACATTAATCGATTTCAGAGGAGTGGAGTAAAGAGCATGATGTTAATTGGTAATGGCTGGACTTCATTAATTTTAGACAAAATGCCTGAGATGCTATGTAAATTGTTAGTATTAACCGTTGTAGTGGTGGTTGCTTAACTCAAGGGCATAGGATAAGGAAGTCTGGCTAAGGCGAAACTCAGTATTAGATGCGAGACGATAAAAATCGTGCACATCCTGCGTGGGGTGGGGGTCTGTTCATGGTTCTTCGGGCTGGGCTGTGTGAAGACCTCAGATGCATCTGAGCACCTCTTTGCGTCGGCAGTTCCTAGCTATTAGCTGAATAAATGATGGAAAGAAAGATGTTTAATAGGCATGCAGTTGGAATGGAAGGTACACAAAATCAGCTACACGTAAGTAGGTACGGAGCCCCGTGTTGTGACTGTACTGGGAAAGAAAGCACAAGCTCCAAAAGCTGGCCAAGTATTCTTGAACATCAGACTTGACACTGTAGGCAGTAGCACACCTTTTAAGAGCAGAGGCCACTGTGTAAGGAAGAGCTGCAACTCCAGTGACTCCTTTGGTTGTGACACCTTGTGATTTGTGTATTAGGACAATGCCCCATTAGGTAACACACCGGCTGGTGGCTGGCTGCAAGCACTGGTTGCTCGCTGTTGTTTCAGACATCTTTGTGCTAAGCAGCCATCAGTATTTACCCACCTGAACCTTATCACCATGTGCACTTAGTAACCTGGATTCATTTGCCATTATGTAGATTTCTTTTCTTTTTTTTTTTCCCCTTGGTTGACACACTCATTCTTTAAAGACAACAACCCAAATAAGCCTATTAGAGATGTGAGCTGGCCAGTGATCCCTGCTAAGCAGGCTGAAATCGGAGTGTTTGCACTTCGAATTTGCTCAATTGGTCCTTTTCCATTATTCAACCTGGATTGCTTCTCTTCACCAGCCTTGTCCACTGCATTAACTGTCTATTACCCTGTTTACCCTGCTCGTGTTAAATGCCAGCTTATGAATGGCAATTTATTCTCCAATTAGCTATGCCTTATTGACTTGCCCTTAGAATTTCAAACATAAGCTTTCTGAAGTGCCTATCGCTATAAAACTGATTTGTTTAATTTTTTAAAGGGATATAACTTTAATGTGTCCTTTTAGTTTGCTGTTATCGTGGTAACCTCTATTTAAAGTTTATTCATGGAGTGGGGTTTATTCTAATAGCTTCATATCTGTGTTAATATTTGTGACAGCTTGTGTACTCAGTTTGTGCAGGGGATGCATTAGTTCTCTTCTCCTGGATGTGGCAGACTAGCAGGAACCTCTCAAAGATACAAAGATTTCCGAGAGGTCTGATAGGTAAACGTGGGTATGTGTGTTGTGGAGGAAAAATTAAGAAATTTGGTTACCTGAGCATCTCTCAGATTTTCCTCTGCCATGTACAGGAGTGGAGGCAACGGGAGGTGTTCCTGAGGTGCCGCAGGGGAAGCGGGCACAGAAAGCACATGCTCTTGGCTTGACACAGCAGTTGAATACCCACGATCCTCTGCCTTCTGCAGCCTTCCATGAGCAGCATCAGTGCAGGGCTGATTCATTCCCCTGGGAAGTACTGAATGAAGAGAAGTTGCTCTATCTGTGGCAAGGTGTTTCCTAATCTGAGACCCTAAACTGTATCCCTTGGACTCTGCAAACAACCTCCTGTGTGGGCCACCAGCAAACACTAAACTGAATGCCTTTTGTTTTCACAAAATAGCAACTGCCCCTGAGCTGTAGGAGATATGTCCTTCTATAGGAATCAGCAGTGTGGTGGTTTTTCACCCTCGGTGAGCACTGGTAACCTGAGGGGTGTCAGGTATTGAGGGCACGACACGCACGTGTGCTGCTGTCACGCCTGCGACAGACAAAGGGAGGGGAAAGCAGGATGAACAAAGGGGCTAAACGAAGGCAGCCTGGTTCCTGATTTGCTCAGGTTTCTCAAAACAGTCTGCTTTGGACATCTCTGGCAATTATCTCAGTGCTGAATGCACCTACAAGTGGTGCTTGGTTTGGACTTGAGTGTTTACTGGGAATTATCTGTCATGAGACAGAGACAATAACACACTGGCACAAATGGTTTATTTTTCTTTCTCCACTTTTAACTTCAAACATCCTTTCCTGCCTCAACTCTCCTCCTTCTACCTAGGAAAGGCTCCCTTTGATTTAGAAAATAACACCAGAAGAGATGACACCAGAACAGTTTATACTGAGCTCTTGTGGCTGTCCAAAAATTGCTTGATTTTCACTTTTTAAAGTCTGTTGACTGAAAATTCAAAAGCAATTAAAAAAAAAGGCAAGTAACTTTTTGATCAGAGCTCTAGGGCTAGTGAGAATTCCTTTTCTCCATCTGTTTTAGACTTAGTTCATGACAGCCTAAAGTATCTGGGCCCTAGTTATCTTGGGTACCCACCTCCACATGATGTGATGCTACAGATGTTCGAGGTGTTTGACTTCACTGGCCATCTCTGTACCCTCAGCAGCATGGCGTGATGCTGAGGAAGCAGAGTTTGAAGGAACTGCTTCTTACAATATTTAGGCTAGTATTTGTGACCCCTGTGCTGTTAGATGCAGTGAGCTGCATTTAGCCATCAGATTTTAATGGCCATTAACTGCTGAGAGTCAAGTATAATGAAATATAGAAGCTGAATTAGACTTTTGTTTTTTCAAGTCTTCCATTTCTTCCTTTCTACAGCAGCTTGTCTTCATATTTTGCCAAGTACATTTTTAATACTGCTTCTCTTTTCCCCCCCCCCCCCCCCCCCCCCCCAAGTAAGGTATCCTATTTTCTAGAAAAGCAGTAATTTTTAAGTCTCCTGTTCTTTAAAATACTAGTTTTCCAAAGAAAGTTTCTATTCTGACTTGTAGTAAATGCAACACATACCCTCTTTAGCCTTTTCCCTTTAACTAAGCTTGCTCCCAGAGCATTTTGAACTTACTTCAATTTCCATCTCCCCTCCCAAGAAGCATCTCAATGTACTGCATGTTTTCCTGAACCTTCCCTGAAGCTCTGGAACAGACAAGTCATCACTGAAATGGCAAAGGGAAAGGCATCAATCTGAAGGCATGCTGCTTCTTTATGAGATCAATTAAATTGCTCCAAGTTGTATGTCTAGATGCAGCTAAACTCACTTCTACAGTCAAGCTTTTTAAGGTAGAAGATATTCTTTCATCCTTGCCATGAATTCATGTCCTCAGGATGTATCCTAGTCAAGCTGTTGACTATACACAACCTCTGCATAGGCTGACATCAGAACAACAAACCAGCTTGTATGTGTGCTTTCCTTGAATGTGGCAGCTCTGGAGGAAGGATGGATCCAGCTGGTTTCACTGGGGGGAGGCAGTGCTGCAGAAAGCATAGTGCTCTGTGAGCACAGCTCCAGGAAGCACCATCTGCTTCTGGGAAGCTTGGGGGAAAACCCCAAATGGAGGAGATGAGTAGGAGCAGGATCTTAATTTAAAGCAATTTCACTCTGCAGATGAGTAGAGAGCAATAGGCCAGTGTTGTTATTCATGGGCAACCCTCAATCTCCTCCAGCACCAAATGCAGTGCTAAAACCCTGACCATGTTTCAGTCAGGCTCAAGGGGTTGAAGGTGTGAGAAAAGACAGACAGCAACAGCATTCAGGAAACAGAAAGAAGAGAAATGCAAGAATAACATAAAGAAACAAAAGTTACTCAAAAGAGGTAATGATAAGGGACAGAGAGAAAGACAACTAGATTGTTGGGTTTTTTTTTTCTGTTAGTGTAATTGAGACAAGGTGAAGTCCTCACTTTCTCTAACTAATGATAGGCTGTTACACATTCTGCAAAACTAGGTCTTTGGAGCTTTTAAGTTCACATCTTCTTCCCTGCTTCAAGGGGGCACGCTATCCAGGACTTCAGTTGCTTTGACCATTCAGTCAGTTGGGCCATGAATACCTACTCAAGGCATAGGAGAGTCTTGGTTTTAATTTTCCACAGCCCTGACCCTTTGACTTAGTCTTAATGAAGAATTTAATCAGTGTGTATACAGAAACCTATACATCAACTCAATGGTTATTCATCCAAATTACTAGGATGTACTCAGATTTTGCTAAGGCTGGCCACCCCTTTCTTCTGGTGTATTCCCTTGTTCCAGGGGTAAATGATTTCCACAGATGTGGTCTCAGGAATTGAAGAGTTGAGTGGATTTTGCTCTAACCCACATATATATTTGACAACATAGACAATTTTTTCTAGCCACAATCCTCACTGGAAAGGTAACTGCTAATGTCAAAACCCAAAAGCTTTTGAGGATCCCATGTACGTGCTGTTGGGAGAGCAGTGACAGCAAAGATTGTCCCCATTTTCTTTTCCCAAAAAAAAGACCCAGGGAAAAGGATGTGTTCTTCCCATGAGATCAAACAGAACAGGCTGGAGATTTATAAAGGTACAAACTGGGTGTGGTGATTTCATGTGTGCCCTTCTCTAAATGTCACCTGCAGTTGAAAGCTGTGCTGCCGCCCGTTCGTGCATGCTACCGCAGCCAGGCAGAAGTGCAGCTGCACAGCAAGCCCTGCCACTGACACAGGCCTAGATGAGTGCCAGGAGCAAGGTGTGGGGACCTGCTGTGAGGGGTGAAAGGCAGAACCACCCCTTTTGGCATCAGGCACAATGCCATTTAAGAAGGATGCTAAACACACTGCGGGCAGCATCCAAACTCACTCTTGCTGTTGGTGCCAATTTTAGCTTTATTGCTCCCAGCAGTGAACAACACTGCTGTTTTTAGTGACCTCAAGGTGCATCTTGGACATCACCAAGGTCTAGGTTCATAACTCTTCAGTAAAAACCTGCCATGACACAATGTTTAATGTTGATAATAGTGAGATAGACAAATGGACAAGTATTCTTTTCTTTATAGACAGTGCCCAGTAGCGCATGGATATAGTGGATGAGACTGAAAACCATATGATTTAGCACAGGTCTGATCATTGCATGTCTCACAGTGACTACTTTGGGAAAAACAGCTTTACAGATTGTTCCTCTCCTTGAGGTTTGGTTAGTCTTAGGTGGCTTTGCATAACAATAATAATTAACTTTTACATTTCAATATTGTGTTCTGCAAAATAAGCATACAGCAACATATGTACTCTTAGAGTATCCCTGTATCCAAATGTCAGTATATTACATACAAAAACTTTCTCTATCAGGGCTCCCCACAGAGACAAACATCCTTAATTATAGAGCATTCTGGGCAGTCCCATATCAAAACCACTGTGGTTTAGGGTGCAGACAGTTTCTCATGCATTTGTTTATTTGTGGTAATAATGAACTGGGGAGACTATGGAAAATTTTGCAACATTTTTATTAACAATATGCATGACTCAGATTTCCTCACCTTCCCAAGCCCAGCCACATATCAGGGTAGAGGTTAGCTTCTTTCCTGTGCTGGGGTAAGGGGGTGGAACAACTCCACACTGCAGCCCAAACTGGTACAGATAAGGGACTGACGACTAATGGTGTGAATATTAACTCTTCACAGTCATTTGCCAAGAAACTGGGCAGGAAAAGACCATGAAGAAAAATAAAAGGTTCTGAAATCCTCACAGCAACTTAAGGCCCAGACCCAAGGGCACAGTGGTCATAAGGTACTCCAGCCAGCTGGCTGGGGTCCTGAAGCAGCACCCTTGGGTGGGCATGCTGCTAACCACTGCTGAGAATAGCACGAAAGAAGCCACCTCTATCACTGCAGTCACCACCAACTGCCTCAAGATGAGGAGCCCAAGAAAATTTACAACTTATACACATTTCCCCAAGAGCCAGAGGGAGGAACACCTCTCCATAGTCAGCTACTTATTGATGATAAATAACATCTATTTATGTAAAACCAAAGGGTCAGACAAAGAACTGAAGAAGCTAGAGGTTAGCTAAAGACAGGACACAAATAAAACCCAGGACATTAAGCACTGTACATGTCTGCAGCTGCCCACTGAAGGGATTTGGCAAAGTGAGACAAAGAATAAGCACAGAACAAAGAGCTCCTGACCTGGCCCATGGCTTTGATGGCTGCATAAAAACTATGCTTCTCTCTTAAGGAGACTGATTAGTGAGCCTGTGGGGTGAAATAAAGAGCTGTCTGGTTTCTGCTCTTTACACTCAATTAAAATTCCTTTTGTCAAAGTCACTAGAAGCAGCTTTCTAACTTTAAAACCTTGTCCCCTCCTGTCATTCCTCATTCTCTCCAAACTCTGCAATTACTCCTGTGCCTTCTGCAGTTTCTGTGAGAACCACAAGCTTTTCTTTCATCCTTCCTGGTGTTACGCTAAACCTTACCTTTCAGCATCTTACCAAAGATGCTTCATCTTCAGCCAAAGTTTCCTCTCAACTACTCACAGATGCTCCTTATTGTCACAAGTCATTTTGCTGCATAGGGTGAACTCTCGGCCTGTCCTCCAGTATCCAGGCTGTGGATGACTACCAGCTCAGAAGTAGCCTGCTGTCCCCAGCCTTCCCCAACAGGCCTTCTTCTGCACAGTCCCTACATGTCTGAACCTGACTGAGCCAGCCTGATTCCACTTAGGTCCATAATCTTCATCTCTCTCAGGTTTGAAGCATTAGATCTTCACAATGTCTCACCAACTTCTGCTTTTTATCTCTATATGATACAGTATTTCTTGTTCACTTACACAAATTAAACTCTTGCCCATCATCATCATCCTCTGGTTTTCCAAACACTCGTTTTTCTTGAAATGGAATCTTTTCCTTATTTAACCACCACAGGGATCATTTTTCTAAGCCACAGCTATAACCACATCACCTCTCTGTCCATCCCTCCACTTCCCCACTGCACCAAAACCTCTTGAGTTTCAAAGCCTGCTCTATTCTCTCTCCACTTGCCCCGGCATTGCCTCCAATAATTTAAAAGGGCTGGTTTAATCTCTGGCCAAATGATGTCACTAGGCTCCACTGCCTCCTCGTTATATACCTGAGCAAGTGCGTACTGGGAGGGCAGACTTTTTGGATAGATATTATCAGGCTATTCTACTTCAAAAGACTTCTGTAAAATCTCCTTTGCCAAGCAACTGGGAACAAGTGGCTTCCGACTATCACACTGGTCCAGAGGGTCACACTGTCTCCTATAGCCCTTTCACACAGGCACGTATCTCCATCATGACTTGAGCTATAAATGCCCTTCAGCCAAGGGCTGAGGTTTTACCCTCTGCTTGCACAGCTCCCAGCACACCAGGGTCCTGAGCCACAGCAATCACATGAAAGAAATAAAAAAAGATAATCAAATCTAACAGCAAAGAAAGTTATTCTGGGTGGTTTTAGGCTGAGTGTAACACATGACCACCACAGCTTGTGCTAAGATCAAAAGCAACAATGTAATGCAATCTTTGGACCAAGATGAAGTGCAACACCAACCAGGCTGGTACTCCTGCATAGGAGCATCCCAGAGCACCTCAATTTTACATCCATTGTCAAATCTGCTCGCTCTGTGTAGAATTAGCTGGGGCAGTTTTTACAAACGTGACCATGTTACTGCTGCCAGTCTGGAAGCATGCCTGACCTGAATACACCCTGCTATTTTTAGCACATGGTTGAACTCCCTTCAGCCATCCTGTATTTATAAAACAGAATTTATGAGGAAAGTTGTTCTTGGCTGGCAGCGGGAGGGCACATCCAAGCTTACAATAGACAAAGCAATTCAGAAAGTGCAACAATAGGAGCTCTCCATTTTTCCTTCTAAGCCTTAAGTGTTGAAAGTATTTGGTCAAAGCCTACTGCCTCAGTACGCTCCCAGAGAGCTGTTAATCAGGGAAAACCAGAGGACTGGCTGAGTCTCCCTGCACGCACACAGAGGGGAAATTCCCTACCTCCAGCAGAATTCAATTGACACCAGCGGGATACTTGTTACAGTTCCCTTCAATTTAAACAGATCAGAGGCGCTCTAAAGGCATTCATCTGAGTGGTCCCTGCTTCTTTGTTTCCTTCTCAGACTCCAAAACCTCAGCCCTGCCAGGCTCCGAGGCGTGCACCGGGCCTACGTCTCCCTACGGCACTGCCGGAGGCAGGCGGCGTTGGTGCATCGGTTGGTGAGAGAGGAGCTCCCGCTGCCAGCCCGCACCAGCGATCGCCAGGCAGGGGCTGGGCTCAGCTTCCCAGAGCGGATGAAACCTCCAGCGCCGTGGGAGAGGGGCTCCTCCACACCAGCGCAGAACTCCCGGGGGCACCAAGTTCAGGTTTTCTACACGGGCCTCCTTTTAAAGCGAAAAAGCGCCCCAAAAAGAAAAGCGCCGCGCAGTCCCTGAATCGAGGGGGCAGGAAGAGCCTCCAGAGAGGGTGCCACCCACTGCCGCCTACGGCCTCCCGACGACCCAATGCCACCCGCCCCGGCCAGCACCGAACGACCGCCCGTGGGCCCCGCTCAGCTACGGCCCCGCTCCCCGACACTCCCTCGGCCTCGGCACCTGCCGGGCCCAGCCCCGCCGTGACCCCCGCACCCGCGGCCCCGCCCGGCCGCCCCCCGTCGCACCTGTGCCGGCGCTCGCTGCCTTCCGGGACGGGGCTCCGGCGGGGCCGCCGCCAGCGGCGGGGTGCGGGGCAGCCCCCTGACTGCGGAGCGGCAGCGGTGGGGCGGATGGGGGGGCGCGGCGAGGAAGCGCTAGTGCCGCCGCCCCTGGCTGCTGCTGCTGCCGATGCCGCTGTCACGGGCGGGAGCTGCTTTCGGTTTCATGGCAACCCCCGGGCGGGGAGACCCCGGCGGCGGCGGCGGCACGGCCCCGCCCGCCAGGCAGCACCACGCCGCTCCGAGCGCCGTCGGCGTTCCCGCGTTAGGAAAGAAGCAGCGGTGATCCCGCTGCGTCCTCGGGAACGGCAACGCCGCTGCGCTTTAACGCAAGACATTCGCTCCGGGTCCCCGTGGTTTAGGGAGGCTTCCGGCAGCCCCTCCACACCGCCGCCTGCTCGGAGTTCACTGCTGGACTCTGCAGCCTCCCAAATGCTCTAGAAAGGTTTGATAAAGCCAGGACGAAATCCCTCCACGAAGGTAGTTTTCCAGGACAACCTAACGAGGCTCCATGGCGAGGAGCACCGCTGTGCTGGTCAGGATCAGCGGTACTTCATCCACTACTCCTTTGGGCCACACGCTCCACTCCCGTCTCCGCTTGTCTGCCTGGAATACAGTTACTCTTTTTTATTATTTACATCTACGGTACTGAAACAGCAAAACAAAGCCCGTGCTAAACACGCAAAGAACACAGACATTAGTTATTACTGCACGACAGTATTATTTGCTAATTACTGAAGACACACCAAAGGATTTTTTACAAACGCAGACCACATAGCCACCCTCCGGCCAACAGTACTGATGCAGCTGTTTCACTGCTCGCTCCCCATCACCTACTGATGCGTTTGGTTCTTTCACATGAAATCACTTCTAGGAAAACCAGTCTCTAAGGAAAATACCATCCTAGCACACGCACAAAAGCACTAAGGTTGACAAAAAAGAAACAAGGGGAGAAAGAACCAATTGGGCTCCATTATCTGGATTGTCGTGAGATAAGCTTTAGAAATAATATATCAGAAAGACTCAGAAAGATTCTTCTTTTTTTAAAATGACTCAGATTTGCCACTCCCAAGGGCGTCAGTCCATATTGCACTGATTCTGGGAATCTAGCAAAGGCGTAGAAGCCATGACTACAACAGAGACCTTTTAAAACCTTCTCTCTTGCAAAAATTGAGGACTTTTTTTTTTTTTTTCCCCCTTCATTTTGAGGAATATGTTGATTAGTCTGGGTACTGCTTGTCCAGGAAGTTCACAGGAACATCTGTCAGAACAACATACATTGCATTTCTGTAATTAAGGATTTATAAATGTAGAGGAATAGTTTCTTTGGAGATGGGATCTGGTTCCCAAGATGGGTGTTTGCTGCACTTACAAACCTGCTGTTCCAGAACATTGCAATTTCCCAGGACAGGGCTTTGTGGTGACAAAAAAAAAAAAAAATCTGTCAAAAGGACCATCAAATACCAGGGTGCAGGTATTACTTTGAAAATCACAACTCTTAAGACCCAGTTTGTGTAACAGGAGGCCTGGTCTGCATTAAGATGAAGATTTGGGCTCCCTGTTGTGCCAGTCCAAGGGAAAATTTCCAAGTCAGTAACAGCAGTGAGGATTTCTTTTGCTGCTAGATTTTTTTGAACACACAAAATTACACTGAAAATCAGCTTTAAGCTTAAAGAAAACTGTCACAACTGCAAAGTAGAAAACTTCACTAGTGGTGAAAATGAAGCAATTTTTTTCTCTAAACTTGGACGTTAGTATCAGTTTTAAGGATGTCTGATATTAAAAATGGACCAGTTGCCTATTATAGTCCAGATACTGTTGCCTGTATTTTTTGCCACCCCCCACCTGACTATAGATTTTCAATGCTTAATTATCAGAAAAAGACTGTAAGACGTGTTAAAGTGTTTGTTTGCCTTTTATATCTCACATACAACTTCCTGTGATCTTAATGCATATGTTTATTGCAACAGCGCCTGCTTTTAACGTGCTCAGAGAAGGGCAGGCTCTGAGGTTTAGCTATTTCAACCTCAAGAAAAGCTGTAAGTTCACCACCTTTATTAAAACTACCAAGTTGTATTCAGCACAATTTACAGTGCACCATTTTGCTCTGGAGCTGTGACAATTGCTAGCTCCTCTACAGTTTGAAATGCACCTCAAAGCAAACAATTTCAAGATGTTTGGCTTTGCTCTCACTTTGCTTTTGCCTGACTACCACCTTTCTGCCTAGCATCAGCTGTAACTTCAGTCTATTCCTGGGCAAGGGAGACAACAAAGTTCTAGTAACCTTCATCCTAAACTCGGCAATTCTGCTCCAGTCACACACAAACACCCACATATATAAGATACTGGTTTGTGTTCTGTTTTCTATGAACTGTGAAGTTTCCAGAATAAACATTGTATGAGTTAAGAAAAATCCCAACAATATAAAAATGAACAAAAAAACCTAAGGACAGAGGCAACTCTAATTCCTTTTGCTCACAATCAACTGTAGGACAAATTAAACTGCTTTACTATGATGTGCAATGTTTAGTGATTGTTTTATTAATGCAGAAATACCTGCTTAACTTCATACCCATTCTGATTTAAAGTGCAACAATTAAATCTGATAATTCTTGTACATCCATATTTTGCAAGTGCTGTTCCTAGAAGACATGTTGTTCAGATTATGCCTTGCATTCGTAAAATCTGTCAATTTTTTTTAGTACCGTTTTGCTTTATTAACTAAAATAAACTGTACAAAAAGCTGTAGAGTTACATTAACTTTGAACAATGTAGGATACACGTTCTCTGCCAAACTTTAGTGTGCAAACATTTTACATTTTTTAAAGTGACAAAATTAAGCCAACCTTGAAGTCAGAGTTCATTACTACATTACAAAACAGGAGACTAGATATGGCAAAAGAAATTCCCCACTGAAATCAACATCATTGTATAATTTTATTTCTAATTCTTAAAAAAATATAAATGAATTTAGAAGAGAATCACAGTATAAGGGCCCTAATGTATCAGACCATTACAAGGTACATAAAAATAGAAGACACAGATTTCTTTGAAACTTTAATCCTTTGATTAAGCAGCAAGCATATCACTCTCCAGGCAAACACTGCTTAAAACAAACCCTACCCCCAAAAACAGGACGTGCAAACTGTATGCACATATTCTGCAAAGCACACAATAAAGACATTTTGCTATGTACATACTTATTTAGTACTACAAATGCTAGGAGTTCCCTACTGTGTGCTACAGTGTATGTAAATTAAGAAATACTACCTATCTCTGACCCTCCCTCCCCCCTTCAAATACAGCACCTTTGCCCAGTTATAGAATATTTAAACAAGATTAAACGGAATTACAATGTACTGAACAGTTTTATAGCAGTTGGTGGTGGCCAACTGTACTGCAACACCCAACATTCTGCATACTGGAGTCTATCGACAAGAGACAAGACAAAAATTAGCAAAGGTACAATACACACACCTGGGAGACTCAATGCTAAAAAAAAGAAAAAAAAAAAAGAAATAAAAAAATCCTGAAGATGTATCTTATCACTGTTAACAATTAAACTGAGGTACTTAGGATGTCAAAATGTACCAGATCAGTTTTTTGTATCAGCTTTAAAGTCTGAAGAGAGGCCAGATATGTGTAGCTGGTGAGGAGACACTTATAACTCCCACAACACAAGTTTCAGTGACCATGGATTCCTCAGTGCTTGTTTAACACCGCTGCTTTTCTTAGATGAGAGGTCATTTGATGCTCATGTAGTGGTTAAGCATCTACTCTGCTGCAAAAGAAAATTTGTAAGAAGGACCTTTCATGTAAGACCTCAGCACAGTAGTGAAAGCCGTTTGGAAAGAAAAATCTCATTTGATCTGAAAATATTTTTAAGTGAAGTACTAAACCATAAAGGTCAACACCTTAACTGCAATTCAGGCCACAGCTATCAAACTTTAATACTAGATTTACAAATTAAATAGGATCCGATGTTAGAAGAACTTCCCTTTGCACGTAAAAAAGACCTTAGCCAGCTGTAAAACTGATCATTAGATCATCCAACCTATCTGTGAAAAAGCCTACAGAGAGCACATTCCATCTTCAAATAAAGTCTCATTTTAGTCAACGGCAA
Organism: Ceryle rudis; assembly: GCA_033439905.1. Classification (NCBI taxonomy): domain Eukaryota; kingdom Metazoa; phylum Chordata; class Aves; order Coraciiformes; family Cerylidae; genus Ceryle; species Ceryle rudis. The sequence continues at coordinate 25,007 of JAAGNO010009508.1, read as the reverse complement.
ATCTAGTTAATAACAGAGTATATTTAAAAGGATTTTTAAACACCATTTCAGCTATAAGCAAAAATAATTTTCTATGTAGCAGGGCAGTCAACATGAATGTTATTACATAGTCAAGAATGCAGTATTTTTCAATAGCTTGATTCACATCACACAGTTTCAAACAGTGCTCCTCAAATTTCCAGCCTGATTTACTTGGAGGGTAGAGGCATCTACTTTTTATTATTTAATAAAAAAAACAAACAAGCAAACAAATGACCACAAAAAAACACCAAAACACCCCCCCGCCCAAAAAACAAACAAACAACCAAAAAAACAAAACAAAACAAAACAAAACCCAACCCAAACCAACAAACCTAAACAACAAAAAACACCCTCAAAACATTACTGGGCATAAATCAAGGTTTCAGACAAGAATGCAGTGGAAAGAAAACCTTTCAATCTCCTAAAATTTTGAAGCAATAATTAATACCCAAATACAGATTTTATTTAGTCAATAAACCAAACCAAACAAAAGACCCCCACAATAGCCTCAACCCGACTAATCAAACCGACCAGAAATTGCAGAAATCAGAGATAATAATTTAACAGTAAGACTGGGCTGGCAGCAGGTAACTCTACTGCCACAATATTGTACTAACACCATCAGCCTCTGTACTTCCCCCATGAATTCTTAGGCAAGATATCAATGATCTAACATAGACAAACTGCAGACAGCCATTCTCAGAGGAATGAAATTCTATGGTACTTAAACTAGAAGAATTAGTTGAACAGCAAATTAAATTCATGGTTCTTGCTATACGGTTCCTCTCCTGTCATCCCCCTGGGTGATGGAAGTTGCTGCCTCTCTCTCCACCCCAGCCCACATGAGATATTGCAGCAGGAAACTGGATTCCTGTTTTCAGTCAACTTCTATGATTAGAACACGTGTGAGATTTAAAATGTTTGGTACAATAGCTCATTGAGTCTTCAAATACTCTTTCAAAGGAGTATTTAATAAGACAGTACCTTTTTAAACAAGAAAAAATGTTTTGGGAAAAACATGAAGAGAAGAAACACCTACATTTTACAAGTGCATGAAATGCTTCTACTGTTACCTAAACAGGGCCTAAAATTTTGAACCTAAGGCCATTATTTTTTTTTTTGCACTAGAAGGTTAAAAAAAAATTTAAAAATTCACACACACACAAAAAAAACAATGCTACATTTAAGTCTCCTACAATATTACCTATTTCCTAGATTTGCCAGACTACTTTCCTGTAGTTAGATGCTTGACTATAAAGAACTGTAATAAAATAAATACAGTAAAAATCAGTTAAACAAAATCTTGGTGTGTTGAACATGTATTCATATAAGAAGTTAGCTTCCTTCAACAGTTATTCATATAGAGGAGGTCTGTATTGTAGGCATTGTTCTGCTGTACAAGTCTTTGACATAAAAATATTTTTATACAGGTGGTCATTGATGTAAGCATGGTTCCATTTCTGGTTACTAGCTTGCTCCTCTGTAAAACTTGTCTGGTACCTGTGAAGGCTTGCTCTTTCCTCCCCTTCATCATTTGGAGAAAAAAAAAAAAAGGTACATTGATACAATTTTTCAAATGTAGGAGTTAGCATAATCCTTCTTTATTTCTTCAGTGCAGAGTGGACTGAGGTTCTGTCTGAATTCCAATAAGCGAGGGCGGCTGCTGGCCGCTAACTGTGGTTAACACTGGCCTTGGGTTTAGGCGAGGAGGCATGGAATTAGCTGGGCGGATGAGTGGTGGGGGAGGCTGATTTAGAGTTGGCCTTGGCTGAATAAATCGCGCCTGCTGTTGAAGTGGTGGAGGCTGACGATGGAGAGCAGGAGCAGCAGGAAGCGCTGGACGAAGTAACGGGGGCGGCTGATTTAAAGTTGCCATGGGAGCGGTAGGTGCTGGAGCAGATGCCTGTGCTGGAGGTGAAGGGCCTAAACACTGAGTGGCCGGAGTGCTTTGTGCCTGCACAAAGGACAAAGACAAGACTGCGTGAACAGCCATCCCAGCCAGAACGTGATGCAGTTGGGCTGCCACTGTCCACTACACAGGAAACAGCATTTAAAAAACAAAACCAAAAACCTGAGAAGTTACTGAAAAGAAATCGCCAACCAAAACTTTATAGACAGCAGAACTAAAAATATTTACGAAGCAAGAGGAGTCTTCTAGAACAAGAACTGTATTTTAACAATAAAACAGTAATGTGATCATCACTATGAAAGGTGCAGTCCTGCTCCCAGCTGGTTAACGACATTGGCTGAAGTTCTATGCAAGCTCATCATCATTCTTTAGAATGTGGTTTGCCACTCCACACCAGTTAACCTTACATTATATCACTAAATAAAATGCTGTTCCTCAACCCATGCTTACTTATTTCTGGTACACAAAACACACCTCATCTTCTTCATCAGTGCTCTTTCCTGATGGCACATTAGAAGTATTTTTTGTGTCCTCCCCTAAAGCAGAAGCATCACCATTAGAAGCCAGGGTTCCTTGTTCCGCTTCCCATTCCTGCAATACCTCCTCTAAGTTAAACCGACGCCTGTAGTTTACAAAGAAGTTCTTCACTTGGCCAACAGTCTTGTTGCCAATTACATCTGCAATAGCTTGAAAATCTTTACCATATTTTCGGACACCTGGAAGGCAAAGTAAATAACATAGCTGTGAAGAATCAGTCAGACACAGCTACGTGTGATGTATTTATAGAGAGAACCTATGGGACCTGCAAACCAAGGACTCACTAATTAGGAGGACTTCTCAATTAGGAGGCAGCCTCAATTCCCATTAAAACAAAATAATTTTTAATTGCACAGCTATCAACATACAAATTAAGTACTTTATTAAAAGGTCATTACCCACTCTTCTTAAAGATCCTGGCTTACTCACCAGGCCTCCCAACCTAAAGCCACAGAGATCTGGACTCTGACAAAACAAGCAAATCCTTCATTGTGCTTGCAGCATGGACAGAAGCCCCACACAAGTTCACAACAGGAGAGGGAGGGTGACCAAGCACGTGCGTATAGCTGTAACCAGGGTATGACACTAGAAATGTCTTGGCAAACATTGAAGCTTCTACAGTTTCCCTCAATGCTAGCTGTGCACAAGTGTTTCTTTGCCCGCAACCTGTGCGGCAGGAGTGGTAGAAGACAGTACCTACTGGACCAAGCACAGGGCAGGAGAGGGGGCACAGTTCTGTAAGTCATGATATACTGCTCATTCCTGCACTTGTGGCATGCTCTACTGAGGCTATGAAAAGCAGCTAACAAGTATTCACCCAACAAGCTTTCATTCACCATTTGAGTTGGGTAGAAGAATTTTGGACTTTGGGACAACTGCCTTGGGGAATGTAAGTAAATGTAAGCTATTGGTGTCTGTTTATAAGACAACTCAGCACAAGCCTCCAGGATCAAGTCCTCCAGCAAGAAGCATGACAGAAGATCTTTGCATTGTTCTTTTAATCTGTCTTCATACTGACATCAGTAAGTCACTTTTGTTTACAAGCACTTCACAAGAAAGTACAAGAAAATCCAAACAGGTACTTTAAGTTCTAAAACTACCTTTGCATATAGTACCAAAAAAACCCCACAAAACCAAACCCCAACCAAAACTATCAAAACAAAAAACCAACCAAACCCTTGAGTACAACATTCCATAGTTTTTATCCTAAAATTTGAATTATAACCCAAAGTTTATCAATTTTCTCTCAGTTGTATTTAGGGTATGTGTCTAGCTCCTCCTCTCTCCTGCTTAGGAAAAAAAAAAACCTCTGCACTATCCTAGAATACAGCTTTTAGCTGCACAAGGTACATTTTTAATCAGAAGTGTCCAAAAGTTTGGACAACAAAAGAAAGAAGAGTTTTATTCCAGACTAAGTAAACAGAAGACTCACTTTTTGCTCTCAGATATGCATGAGTGAATCACAATTTGACTTCTGTGAAGCTCCTGATAACTAAACTCATTCAGAACATATTACAGTGCTTAGAGGACAGGCTCTGTATCTCATTACAGGAAAAGAAATTTATGCCTGATTTCATGCCTCACTTCAGAAAACGAAGCAAAGGATTCAGAAAGTGTGAGCTGTCACAAATCTGTAAGCTTATTTTCCCTTTCAACTTAATTGTGAAGAGTATGACCTTTAACTTGTTCTGCTCATTTCTACTTTCTTCATTAACAAGCACTTCTTATGGGGTAATGTACACTCGCTGCAATTTAAGAGGAAAGTTCAGCTCCAGGATAGTAACAATTTCTAGAGCCGAAGCTGATGTTTCAACTGTCAGGAGCCCATCTACGTTATTTAAGATCTTTTCTGGGGCACACAAGAGAATCCAACCACCCTGACTGCAAGAACCTTGGAAAGAAAACAAAGGGACCTAGCAGAGGGCATGTATCTAGGTAAAACAAAGACATGGATTTGGCTCTGTGATTTATCAGTTGTACAAGGTATCAGCTATACTCATTAAAAGTTGTGTGTGCCCACAGAGCACTCCCTCCAGTGTTTTAATCGTCTTTGATTGCCCTACCATTACCACCCTTACTAATTTATAATGATCATTAAGTGTCCACTGCAACATACCTAACATCTTGTACAATTAATCAAGCGAACAAAGTGCCCAGCAGAACAAAGCATATTTTTGTTTGAAACCTAATTCAGACTTATAATGATTTCAGCCTTTTCTGTTACTAGGCAATCTATACTTCTTTCCTCATAATCTGCAGAACACCCAAGGCAGTTTGCTATCTTCAACTAAAGTTGTCAAAAATAAGGTCTTAAAGCCAAGTAAACAGCTTGAAAACAGTGCATCTTGCCTTCACTGAGAGCTCAACTATAAGAAATACCTAATGAAAATAAAATTTCCTTAGCTGAGAGACACACAACACTACTTATTTTGGGTTCTTTACTTACACATCTTATACAAATTCTGTGCTAAACACCACTCAAATTATTTCTCAAGTGTTTAATCTGTTATTCAATAAGAATAATTTTATTACCTTGCTCAAAGTGAAGCTCAAAAAAGATGACTGCATAGTCTCACTTCACACGTATGAATGTCCTTCTCACAGCTCATTTAAAAGTAGCCCAAATCATGAGAATCCTTCAAGCTCTTCAAAACTTCACCTAGCTGCAAAGGTGCACTTGAACATGTGCATACTCAATATTACAATATTTCATCTTGAATGTCTAACTCGGAGAAACTCATAAATCCAAGTTTGATGCTGTGTATGCTGCTTAATGTTGTTCAGCACAGCAAACACTGAGAGGCACACAAAACACTAGCCTGGATCCAAAACAATGTACTACAGGACCATGAGGCCTCAAGTTGCACAAAGGGGGGTTTAAGTTGAACATTAGAAAGAATTTTCTTACTGAAAGGGTTATCATGCACCAGAACAGGCTGCCCAGGGAAGTGACTGAATCACTATCCCTGGCCATGTCTTGTAGATATGGTGCTTATGGACATGGATAGCAGTGGACACGTAGAGTAGGGTTGGACTCAGTCTTGAAGGTCTTTTCCAAACTAGATGACTCTATGATTCTGTGAAATAGTTAGAGCAACCTCTGAGTTATAAGAGTTGTAGTTTCTCTGTGATGGGATTACAGTGCTCCTGGCAACTACCTGATGTAGAATTACGAGCCCGGTTGTCCCAGCTGTCTTGCACTGCAATGTTATGAAAAGTTGTGCGCTGCCTTTCAATTCAAATTATTTTGTTTTGAACAAGTCTCAGAACATTCTTGCACCTGCAATTTTCATCACATCTTCATCATGCTTATACATCTCTATACATAAAGGAAGTTTGTAACTTAAGAACACCTCAAATAATGAACTGGCCCATTACATTCAGTAACTATTCAGACAGCTTGACAGCAAACTGATAAATTATACTGCAAAGGAGTGGCTCAGACATCATAAATCTGAGTCCACAAGTCCCTTGCATACAGCCATGCTGCTTTTAAGATTACACACTTGGCTCTAACTTTTTTCTTTTTCATTATCTCCTCTCTAGTTACTGACAATCTCTTAAGATTGGCCCACAGATGACAAAAGCTTTTTAATTTTTAGGAAAAACAGAACCAAAATTATATTACTGCAGACTATTTTTTATTTCCATGGTTGGATTTAATGTGTTCACTCAAGTGAACAAATCACAGAAGTGCCACCTACCTGCTTAATGCTTATGATTTCTGTAAATTTTTTAAAAGCACATACCAAAATGTATCAATACATTTGATGAAATAGATTTATTTTAAATGTACAAACTATATGTCTCCATGTTCAAGTTATCTTCCAAGTTCAAGTCTAAGACACATTATGGTAGCTTTTAGTACAGCAACCATGACTATTTTCTTCTAGGAGGAGTCAGGGCAGAAGACAAGGTGGCTCCTTCATGTGTGTAAGTTTACTAGCTGAAGCAGTTATGTTGAAGCAAGAGAACAGGATCCTTAGACTGAGGGACAAGAGGTTAACATCTACTGCACTCTCATTCCAGGAGGGAGAGACTAGTACCAAGCAGCAGATAAGGGAGGGACAATAAGAATACTTTTGTTTCTGACGTTAAGATTCTCTCCCATCTCCATTTTATATAGCAGCAAAGGAAGGGGACTAAAAAGGAAACAATGCATATAAGAAGCACATGTAAATCCAAGGAAAATAGGTTTCTTCTAGAACATTTGATTTCTCACCCTACCCTTAAGTATTGAGGCTGACTACCTTCACAAAACACAAAACATAAAACATTCTTTAGAGACCAGAAGACTAGAACTCCTCTCCGGATAGTCATCACCAATCTTCATTCTCTTTTGCCCATGGTCCAGTTTCAATATATACCTTGTCAGTCACAGAGTGCCATAGCTTAACAAAGGCTAAATACATTCTTACCACTTCCCAAACTGATGCCTAGTGAGAGCTCCGATAACTAAACTATGAAAATACAAGATTGAATCCTTTCATCCTAAGGCAGGCACAGTGAACCTGGATTTTCCCCACTTATCCAGCAAGTATTCTACTTACTAGACTATCATATTAAAGATAGGCATCTCCTTCTGCTGCATTTGGGAACAAAACAAAAACAAGTGAGCTTGTTAGCACTACTGAGAGGATGAACTTAGGGCAGAAAATGGTTTGGAGATGCAAATCCCAATGTGAGGCACATAAATTGAGTCTCACAACTTCAGACACACCATGCTCTTCAGAATTTCCATTCACACTTCAAAATAAACCTAACTCTAGGTTCAGACATCTGGCTAATAACTTTTCAGGTAGGGCACACCTGACAACTTTACACAGCTTAAGGTTTTATACTAAAATCTGGTCTTTCATTTAAAAGGTGAAATAAAGCAGCTGCGTATAATGGAGCTGATTATATTGCTAAAAAAGATGATCCATAGCAGTGAGCCAAGAGTGTCTTCAAGACATGGTTAGGCTCTCCAGATAGTTCCCTTACACATTCCTCCTCAATTAGGGCAGTGTACATTAAAGCAAGACAAGAGTCAGTTTTCCTTCATATAAATGAAATGATAGCAAATTATATATATTAATAGTCTATTAGAAAATGTTGCTTTTCCTCCAATAAGACTGTTAGTCAAGTATCCACATCCAGCTTTGGATTAGTAAAAGACCCCCACTGGATACATATCTGGTCTTTTATTCCCTCATGAACAGAGAAAACTGTAAAGCAGTTTTACTTTTGCTTCTTCCTACTTTAAGAATATGGAGAGATGTCTTAGTAAGCATTTGCTTCAAATTTTATTACTTCAACTATTAGTTCAGTCTTCTGCTTTAGAGAAATCCATGCACATGATTTAGAAGAGGATTGAAGGGACTTTTTGATACTACTACAGTTGTTAAACCCAGCTTAGCTTTTCTATTTGAGATTTAATATGGGTAACTGAAAGACTAGTATCATGTTACTTGAAGGAATGCCCTAAATATTCTCACCAGTTTTGCTGTTTTCCCAGTGACCTTCTTGTAAGACCAGATAAAGTTCAACTTTTCATTACAGGGAAATATAAAACTGAATACCTCCTCAAATCCTTTGAAGTCGCTACTGCTATCAACATACCTTGTACTGCAAGAAGCTGCTCTTCTGTGGTCCAACGGGCATTGATTTTCTGATTAGACTATTAAAATCAGAAAAATGGCACAAAGATCATTAAAATGTTTCCACAGCTGCAAAATATCTGAGCATCAAAATGTGTTTTACTTGCGCTATATTTTGTAACACAGGTAAAAATCTCTTGCTTATAAGCCATAAACTTCTAGTTTAAGATTGTTTGCATGAAGAGGAAAAAGCATTTAAGGGTTTGAGCTTAGAACTACACCAATAGTTCTTCCTCTGTTTTATTACAGTTCTTAGTATCAGCTATATCGTAACTTATGCACAAGCTAATGATCTTTATGCAGACAATTTGAATTTATAGCTGCATTTATCTAAACTATTAGGACTTGGCATCTAGAGTGTTTTGCATTCACATTATATTTCACATCCAAGCCTTTAAAACAAATCATTCGGTAACAAATCATTCACTTTGGATGCCAAATGTATATATAGTCACGTTTTCACACAGAACATAGAACTTACTGCTAGCAATCTACATTATCTACTTTTAATCAGAAAAACACCCAAACATACATCAGAGCTCAATTTCAGCCCCTTATTGTCATGAACAGACATTTTTTTTTTTTTTCTGCTTCTTTATTCAGCCAGTTGCCATAAAAAAAGCCTACCACTAATTCCTTGTAAAGAAGCCAGACTCACCCCTGCATGTAATTCAATGGATCCTGTTCAAGCTGCTGCTGAAATGCAAACACTATGCTGCAGCAAAACACATTTCTGTAGCTTCCCACTAATGTAAGTGCAAGGCCACAATTTCTAATATTTATTCTGATTTACCTCAGGAGGTTTGAATTCTTCAATCCCGCCTTCCATTTTCTGTTTAAGTGCACTGTTTACTTGCTTAGCATTTTGAACCTTGGTCAAAAACAACAAAGTTAATCAGCTCCACAAAGAAAGTTGGTCACTTTACACATATATCTTCACTAGGATTGCCACAAGTGTACCTCCTAAGTTAGAAAGAGAAATATTATTGTTTAAGGCTTCACTACTTTAAAATGTTTTTTAAAAGAAAAAATAAAAAGACAGCGCAGTTTACTATGAAGAGAAAAATATTTAAGCCAGTCTTTCAGAAGAATAGTTTGTCTACAGGAATATTAAAAGCAGGACATAAGCAAGTACCTATAAAACAAATGTTTTTGAAAAAGAAAACAGAATATCCTAGACACAGAACTTGTTTCCTAGAAATCTGAGATGTACTGTATACATTAACTTCTTCCTTCTCCAAAAAAAAAAAGATTTATGAGATGTTTCCAGTTAGTTCCTTCTGACAAACTGCTTTTTATTGATCTTAAGTCCTCATGATTTCCCTTAAGGGTGCTTCTTGAAATTATTTAAAATATTTAAATAACATATCTTAGTCTCTAAAAAGGAGAGAGCTTCCAAATCGTACATATATGTATCTATTAACCATTTAAACCTGACAGTGTTGCACTTAAAATAACATAGATAAGAAAATAGTTTTGCATACTACGGTGCACAGCTATTACAAGTGTTCTTAAGTATGGACACAAAAGCAGACAACTCAGTGGGAGATTCCAAAGGCTGCATCTCTGAGATCACTGCAAGAAAAAAAGAGAAACACAACCTCAAGGCTGTAACTCACCTACACTTAGGCTAAAGAGTGAAACCCACCTATGCTATTTAGCCCCAGAGTCCTGCTGTAACAGAAAGAAGCACATTTCTCCTGTAAAAGAACACAAGGGAGCAAAAACCCCATGAACTCTTTATTTGCTCCATGATTTTTCAACGTGCCAGCTCTTAGCAGTCTATAAGGAGGCAGAAATTCCAGGAGATAAGCCTTGACTTTGTCCTTTGACCTCATCACTCCTAGAAAGCAAGCACGCACATACTGCTATACTGTACTGCTGTTCCTTTGAAGCTGAATAGATTCTGTGTTTCAGCTTTTAAGTGCTAGAAGTTAACTTCTTCATGCAAAGGACACAGGCAATTGGTCTCTTAAAGGTGAGGACTATAAAGCTTTTCTAAATGTATCAAAAAGAGAAATAACTAGGCCCATGATTCCCCTCCCACCCAATACTTTAATGGTATGTGAGGAAGGACATCCAGAAAAACAGCTACAAATTTTAAGCATAACAACTGTAACTTCCTCTGCTTTGTTGGTCTTATTCTTACTTGTCACACAAATACTCTTAACAAAGTTTAAAAAAAAAAAATCAAAGCAGATGTGACTTCAGTTTTCTCCTGTTCCCAAATCTCTAACATTGTTTTCATGCCAGACTCCCTGTCCTTGCGGGTTTTTGTTTGTTGTTTTGTTTGTTTTTTAAAGGAATTAATCTTGTTTCATGTTACCCACAAGAGCAGATGAACATAAAAAACAAAACCAAAGAATAGCTAGTCAGCTAGTGTCCAGCATTTCTGGTGATAACTGTGGAACAAAATTAGGAACACTCACATTAAAGAAGTTTCAGAAGCTTCACAGATAATCTTCAAAATCATTAAAATCAGAACAATCTGAGATGAAATCAAAACAAGACCAATAACCCATGGTACCTGTCGCTTTAATGAGATTAGTTCCATATCCAGCTGTCTAAGAATTGTGTTGGCTGCATTGGGACTACAGGAAACAGCTATCACATCTTCCTGGGTCAGGTACATGCCTTTTGGTGGACGGCATTTGGAACGCTGAGAATGGTGGCGATGCTGCAAGCTCTGATACTCTCTTCTACCCAGACCTATTTTGCTGGTCTGAACAGGCTGCTCATTATTGCCCTTTAATTTACAAGAAATAAATCATTAAAGAATAACAGTACCTTGTATGAGACTTTATTAAAAAGTAAAGTATCACATAGCATTGTAATGTCAGATTTACAACAAAGAAAACCTCTAAAGCTATCATCCTCCTCCTCTGCATGTAGTATCCAAACTAAGTCTTGAAGATGAGCTGATGGAGCATACCAGTCACTTGCTGGATAAGCCTGCAATAGTCTTAGTCTTAGAAAGGTTGGTTTTCAAAACTTTGTGGATGGTTGTTTGCTCTGTTGTTTTGTTGTGGGGTTTTTTTTGTAATATGGATGAAAATATAATAAATGGTATAGAAATCACAGTCTGGATACTGTGAAAGGGCAAAAATAATTAAACTCTTATGTATGCAGAAGTTAAAGAGTATATAGAACACATTTAAACCAAGTAATCAATGAATGTACACATTTATTTCTGGTCTGATATGAACAGTTCAGGTGAAGATCAGGGGAGAAGAATGTGAGCAAACTTCAGCCTTTGTTGCCAGCTTTTTTGAGGTGGAAAGGGACAGCAAAGAGGAGATGAAATCTTTGTAACTGCTCTATCGATACGTTTGGACACCTAAAATTTTTAGCTTTGTCTTCAACGTGCATTGCTGTACAACAGCTAGTCTGTGACTCCCATAGACCAACCACATAGGTTCCCTACAGACCAAGAGTAGAGAAGCAAAAATTACTTTCCCTGCAAGGACTTTCCAATTCAGAGCAATTCTTAGTACCAGAACAGAGATGGGATTCAGGCTTTTTGCTACTTTAAGCAGCTCCCTACTGCTCCTGCCCTGCTGGCATCCATGCAGGTTAAGAGGAGGTGGTCACCTGATCACAGTGAAAACTGCAGAGGCCATTATTCTATGTTCTGTAGCATTAGTACAAATCAGCAAACAGTGTTTTGCTCTTCTATGCTTGACCTCCTGCCACATTTTCTTCCTGGCTAATGTAACATCTTAATCCAGTCCACAGACTTCAGAGAGGCCATCTTAAAAGCACTTCAGATATTTGCTCTTCCTTGGAAGGTTGATATAGAGTCTTACATCTTTGATATCTAAAAATCCCAAGTTCAAGTTTACTTCTGGCCCATTTATACAATTTGGTTTTTTTGGTTCTCCATTGCTCTTTCAGTACAAAATTGCAGTTCCTGTCTGTTCAATCTGGATTTAAAGTGAAAATATTCTCTCAAGCTTTTGTCTTGCCAAGCTAGAGTGTTTGGCTTCTTTTCATTTTCTCTGGTAACAAAGTTTCCATTGCTTTGTATGTTCAAGTAGCATACTCGGCTTATATTTTCCTTGGGAAGCAAAAGTACACAAATCCTACCAGAAATATCAGAACACAAAATTATCTTATGCAGATCCAAATAGCTCATCAGAAATGAAAACGTATTTGTCTTGTTCCTAGAAGTCTGTGAATGGGAAGTCTATCCTACTTTCATTCTGGAATGCATGCAGATTCAAACAATAACCAAGGAAAGCAAATTGAACTAAATAGGCCTTACTTAGAAGTGGTTTAGGCAGCAACTCAAATCAACAGACTGCAAGAACATTGTCACAACAGCAGAATGAAAAGTAAAAAAGGTTCTTTATTAGACCTTGTGCCATTTCAAATTCTAAAAAAAACATACTCTGGCATAAAAAAAAAAAAAACCCAAACCAAAAACAACAACAAAACCCAAACAACTCTTTCACAGAAAGGGGTAATTGTCCTTATTTTTTTTTTCCCTTCCTGAGGCAGTTAGATAAAGTGATACACTGAAGGTCACTGGAAAGCTGAGAATGGAATCTAAATCTATCAGTCTCTTACTTAGCATCATTTTTGGTAGAATTACAAATTTTTATTAATGAATCCCAGATACTGCTTTATGGGAATGCTGGAGTTTTGCACTACCTCTCCTTCCCTATTCTCAAGAAGCATGAACTGTCCCATTTTAGGAAAATCACAAATGCATTAAGTTGATCAAAGAAACATCAAACATTTACACACTTAACTGTGTGTTTCTAGTTTTGTTCTGTAATTTAATGTTTACCAAAAGAACCCAAAACTTGAACATAACCCAAACACAGCACTTACCTGTAAAGCTAATAGTAAGTGCTCATTAGAGAAAAAATGTGGGTTTTTTTTCTACATTTATTTGTACAAAGCTTTTCAATAAAGCCACATATTAGTTGAAATGCATAACCTCATTGTGGCTTTTAAAGAACAAAAAAAAATTATTCTTGGAAAAATATCACTTACTTTTAAAATGCAAAGAAAACATTTAGATTCCAGTAATTCACAACCAGTAAAACTGCAAACATTAAGACAAAGGCAGGGGGAACGTTGTTGTATGTGATAGCATACATCTCTTCTAAACCTTCAAGATCTCTCAGGAGGTAGAAGCTAATGAGAGATGAATTTATGTCCACAGAATGGGAAATACATACTATATATTTTTCTTCCAATCAGAAGTTGCCGAGATCTTGATCACCCAAAAATAAACTAAAACCCCTGTGACTTCAGCAGGCTGCAAGCTAAACCTCTTTACTACAAGTTATATTTCTCACAGTAATACATTCAGAGAAAACAAACAAACTGACATTCACCGTTAAGCTATCTGTTACCTCCTTTTTGGCTTCTTTTTTGGGATCATAATCACTATCATTTCCATCCATTGGATGAGTTTCTTCTACGTCATCATCACTGAGGACAGATTATAAGAAGCTGGTCATTTTATCTGTTTTTCATACCCCAAATACAAATATATATCAGGGTAAGACAGAATTATTTACTCTAAAATATCTACTCTAAGTATATGGCATCTCAAAGATATTTGTAATTTTCAGAAGAGATCTGTTACAAACACAGTTCCTATATTAAATTAACTATTATGATAAACAGTCAATCCTGAACTGTAGTTTCAAAATTACTTTAAGCAGGGCTGGTACTGCTGCCAAAAATCTTGGTGTCATCTCTCTTCAATTCAGCCACTTGTGCCAGCATGAACACTTACACAGTAAACTGTACCAAGGCTAGAAATAACCTTTCATTTGCCACGTTAGTTTTAATAGATCAATTTGCAAACCACTGCACTAGGTGGATGAATAAACCCTTGCTTAAGTCTGTGGGGAGCAAAAGGGGCCCGTGTAAGATGGGAAAACACAGGACTGCTTTTTCACCAAAGTGCTCAAGATCAAGCAATTCAGTGGAAGAGGAAACTAAATCTGCTGAATTAAGTCAAACAGAAAAGGTTGAAAAGATAACAGTTAGTTCAGTTGAGTTCAACCCAGTCATTCACACGAGATAATTTCTGAATAAATGAATGTAAAAATGCCACCAAAAATTCTAGTTATCACAAAAAATAATACCCACCAAAATGCTGTGTTAGAAGCAAACTGATTTTCTTCTGTAATTTTTCAGCTATAAGGTCACTAAATAAGCATATGAATTTTAGATTTCAGTTCTTTTCAAAAATATATAATTAAGTAGACCCTTTTGCTCTAGTGAGGCAGTTTTCCATACAAGCAAAATCATACTTTCCAATATAAACATGATTAGGTTACTTACATATTCAACATATGAAATGTACTTGTAAAAAAAGTTAATACTCAAGTATACTAAGTGCAATATAATTTTCATTTCATAGTAACTAGGAGAAATCCCATTCCGTTCTATCAAAACCAATTTATAAGTATTTTGAGATCTAATTCTCTTTGACTGATAGTGGTTCTAAGTCTCCAAAAGTAAGAATTTATTAAAAGTTTTATAACAAAACAGTACTTGGGTATTCTAATTGCTACAGCTCTTTATGGTGGTTGATCTTTCATTTTTAACTCTATTCTACTTCAGAAAAAACCCAAACAAAAAAACACCCCACAAAAAAACACCCCAAACCAGAAAACCCCCACACCTACAAAAACACTAACCTCTCCACACAATAACATAGGGTTAGACTTCTCAAATAAAGCATTATTTCTAAACCACATTCCCAGACTTCAGGGTTTTTGGTTTTTTTTTTTTTTTTTTTTGAACACTTGTTTTTACAGTTATCCAATAAAGCAGTCAAGTATGTCATTAGAACTCACACTGACTGGAGTGACATAGTTCTTAAAGCACAAGTACCACCCCCCTTGCTAAAAGCAGACATCACCACAGATGCCCAAACCTAAAAACATGATTCATGCTGAAACATAATGGCTGGAAATTACTCAGACTTCTCTACCTAGAAAGATTTGAGTCTCTGGTTAACTACTAGAGAATCTAAAACTTACCTGTCTCCTTGATTGTTTCTATTAGCTAGTTTTCGAGCCTGACGATCCATCAAACTTGTCCTAGAACGGGTTTTTTTCCAAGAATAGTAGTATTTTACAAGGCTTGCAATAGTCTTGTCGGGAAGCTAGAAGAATTCATTAACATATTAATAGTTTTTAAAATTAAAATTCCAGCTAAGATTATAATTCTGCTCTATTTACAACCACCACTACCCACGTATTTCAAATGCATGGATGAGATGAAAAGGAGGGATGTATTTCATATACATTTTTAAAATATGGGGAGGGAGGGGAAGAGGCTTTTTTTTTTTTTATTCAGAGTGAAAAAGCTATAGGTCCAAGAAACATGATGAAATTGAAATTTTTTACACAGAAATCAATATGAAATTTTTGCCCAACAGGAACCTCTATTCTTAGTGCATCTGAACTGTTTAATACTTCCGTTTAAAAATATTACTTTACCATTTGCTGGATCCTGTGAAAGCTCTTTCCATGGAAGCTAAATGCTTGTTCAAATAGGACTTTATCTTCAACTGTCCATTCATCGGGGAAAGGAGTGAAGTTAGGGAGATCCGCAAGGGACTTCTCAATATTGTGTTTATGCCAGAACAACATGCCGAGAGCCTTTGAAAAGAAATAGTCCCTTTTTGGATTTAGTCAAATTTCTAACATGTTGAGACAAGTTAAATAATAATTAAAAAAAAAAGGGGTGGGGGAATTTACTTATTTAAAATAAAATTTGACTATTAGAACACCTTCTCAAAATGTATTTACAATTTTATTGGCTATGCACTACAGGTTACAAAATTCTCTTTGGACATGCTATGAAGAGTGGGACCACCTGTACTTCAATAAAGGTATGAAAGCTCGATAATTTAAAGGTTGGCATGGCAGCAGTAGTTCTGAAGTAACATGAACTAGGCTGATAGGCTCAAATCTGACCTGCTTTCTTCCTTTACAGGCATGTATCACCTACACAGCCCCTTACAGGTCTTCAGGCTTTTATTACCAGCTGACTCAAAAAAGAAAATAAAAATACTTTCCATCAGCCAGAGGATCATCCAAAATGCAAGTCTGAAAGTTCAAAGTGAGAGTGGTCTTTCTACAACTCTCCAATCCACAAATAACAGCACGGCTACTTCCATGCCATGTGCACCTAATAAGGAATGGAAATTTAAATACATTTCTTATATAATTTAATTTCTCAATATTCTTAAAGAATTTTATGCTAATTAGACTTTTCTGCCAGAGGATCAATGACAGATTTGATGTCAAGTCTGGCATGGGAATTGGAAAATGTAATCCACTCAGTTTCAACCATACAGTGCAGACATGTTTGTGACTTGTTCATTAGCTCTCCAAACCCTTGATTTCACATCTTCTAATAACCTGGACATAGCAAACTTCTTTTCTTGATAAAATGGCAAGAGATAAGCACCTCTTGCAAAGATAATTTCTATTCTACTGTGAATGGTCTACAAATACTTTTCTACCAGAAATTGGTTTGAAAATTAGTCATTTTTGTAGACTTATTTTGAGATCCTCAGTTCTCTCTCCCCTTTAACAAAGGCCAAGTCATAAACAAACATCACCAAACTGCAGGTATTCTAGAAGTCGTAACATTGGCAGCTTCTTTTTCAGACAGAAGTTGACTAGCAAGTCAAGAAACCTTTCCCGTGCTGTCCTTATTGCAATTAATTGTTCAAGTTGCACTGTACCATATTTGACTTCTAATATTAAACATTAAATTTGTAAGCTGCTTTCCTCAGAATTTCTTTAGCTAAATATACACACACAATTGCATGACATGCCCAGTGTATCAAGAAACATACCAAACCTTTCAAAAGTGCACATTACAAGCTGAGCATGTCATGAAAACAAAGAGTTCAATCTTTTGCAGAGAATCCAGACCACAACTGTATGCAGATCCATTTAAATGCAGTGTTTGCTGCCGTGCCTGAAGAGAAACAGTGTTAATTAATGGTAACCAAGGGGGGAAAAAAAAAAAAAAAAGTTGTGCTATATTTTTATATTTTTATATATATAAAAAAATCCTTTAAATGAGCATTCATGTCATAGCACTTACCTGTTCCACATTGTATCCATGTTTTTCCTTTGCTATTGCTATATATTCATCCACTGTAACAAAGCAATGTCAGAATTATTCTTTCGTACTTTTAGTTCAGCTATAAAGTGACCCAGAATTAGCCATCTAACATAGGAAAAGTCTTTCCGTGCTTTAAGACACTACATAGGCCCAGGTCCCACAAAACATTAAATATATTCATAGCCCTATTAATAATAAAGAAGCCCACTGTCTTTAATCCAACATTGAATGTTATAAACTTTTTACTCAAGCTAATTCTTAGTGAAAAAGATGATTTCTTTCACATTTTTATGACAACATAGCCACAGGGACTCATCATTTATTTGAATCAGAGACTAGCTGGCTACTGAAAGGCTATGCCTTCTTGGAACCCACTCCTAAGGATACAGACACACTGTGGGGTGGGGGCTGTCCAGACACCTGGGTTAGTTTCAACTGAACTACTTTTACTGTTCATATTCCAAAACATGTTAAAAATTAAGATAAAGAGATTCTAGATTGATTATGCATATCCTCAATATAGCTTTCACTGACCAATGTTTATTTTAACCATGGCATGAAGTCAGTTTTCAATAAATACGAAAATTCAGTAATTAGGTCATCAAATTCACCAACACCATATTTTTCAAAATCATATCTAGCCATACTAGAGCCATCTTTGAGTTGAACACTTTCCATCATTTTGCAATTAAGTCCTGCTAGTTTTGATCTTCAATGGGTACTTTTTTATTTTTAAAGAAGCACACTCTTCCCATTCGCCTTTTACAGTTCACAATTAAGTGTCAACTAAATGAAGTTGAAAGGAAGCATGATTGAGAAAATAAAATTCAAATCCTTGCCATGAACTGTTGCAGCAAAGAGTTAATTGTATTTTAAATGAATGAAGTGTTTAATTATCATAGCTGTAGAGTATTTTATTTCTATCTGTTCTGCAGTAGTAGAAAGTATGTTCCTCAAATGTAGAGGGATACAAACCTCTAACTACTGGTAATAAGCAGAAACTGTCCTGAAGACCAGGTTCTCATGACTGCATGCTAGAAGTTTAATCCCCTGTATTACATATGAGAAATTCTAGCACAGGAGGAAGATTTAAACTAGATTAAACAGGTAATTGATCACATTTAGTCAGATGACTCCTGTATTTCAGGACACCTTTGAAGGGAGAAAGTGCTGAGTTTTTCCTGATAAGACAGCAAAAATAATTTCCCCTTGAACTGGGCCTCAACACATCTTTTTTGAATTTATCCACTGTACCTCCTTTTCCTAGAAATTTAGAGCAGCAAGTTCCTCATGTTTAGATATTTTATTCTTTTATTAATAAACTAAAGGTTTCACAGACTGATGATGAGACAACACAGGCAGTGTGATTTAAAACAAAGACTTAACTATAAAATAAGAGAAGATGATCTTTCCTTTCCCTGGAGTCTCTAAATGAAAAACCAAACAAAATAAAAGAGAAGTTTTGTGTTTAATTTAGTATCTTGCAGTTTCACTGTGCATAAAATCAAGAGTGAATAGGTATATCAGAAATAATTATTTAGTTATACTTAAGCTTCCAAATTCCTAAGCAGGGAAGGACTTACACTTGGCATCTGGAATATTATGATATGGAGACCATACAAGCATCCCTCCATTATCTTTATCAGTATATTTTGTGGCACCTGTAAGAAAACAAGTAAGTCCAATTACTTATAAAAATGATCTAGAGAACAGTAAGTAAAAGTTAACCATATTAAGAAACAGCCCTGCTACTAAAGGAGGTAAAAAAAAAAATCTACATTATTTCCGTAAGACATCAATGGCTGTATTTGAACACTGCTCTTACGAGGTTCAATCATAACTGGACATTAGACACAATCTTGGTTACCACAACTGCAGCATTAAAAGCACTGCTAAAGTTGGCATGGTTCAAAACTTAAAAGGTATTTGTGCTGGAACGAACCTCCGGAAGTTATGATTGCCTATCAGTACTCTAACATTTATCACTATCATAGAAGTATCAGGTTCTAATGTGTTAAGTTAGGCTTCCTTAAAACTGAAAAAAAGAAACAACAACAACAAAAAAAAAGAGATGGAGGGTAGAACCCAGTCGCCATCTCTGATTCTTTCAAAAAGGAACTGTACTAAAAACTATGCCAAAACCAGTTCTGTTAATCTCTCTCTCTAGTTTTGATTTAGTATTCGATTTGATACTGATAGCCAACTAAACTGCACAGCTGTAAAACGAAGTTAGATCTAAGTCACCTTTTTTTCCTTTGGTTGTTTTTCTTGGGGGGTTGGACTTTGGGTTTTTGTTTGTTTGTGCTTCACCTCCACCTCAGTGTAGCAGCCCAAGTTACCTAATCTATCAGGAGGACAGAGCAATTTTTGCAATACTGATGCAACTTTGTACAAAGCACTACATCATAAAGTCTTTGATTTTTAAAAACATGCTGTAAAAGAAAAGGATATTTCCCAATACAAGAAAAGCCGTAGCTAATAGTTACTTTTCATGAATATTTTACAATGTACGCTACTACATAAAGCATCTTACAATCTACTCGTTTACAACAGTTTATCTCGCTAAGACATTGCTCAACAATTGGAGCATTTACACTTGTAACAGTGTATGTTCCTTGAGGAATCACTCTCAGAGGAACTTTCTCTGCATCATTCTTGGAGAAGGAGAGATTTATTTATTTTTTACTCAGTGAAACAAGTAACCTTTCACTCCATTTTAAGCTTCCACACTTGGTATTTACATTCTGTATCTTGTTGAAGGAAGCAAACCAAATCAATGTTTTGGAAAAGAGAACTACTTAGTGCTTTATAATTATGTACTATGTTTTGTTGCTCTCCTCTCTTTAATTTAGCAGTGTTTTGTATTTGCAATCTTTAGATCCATTATGACTCTGAACTTGAAAACCAGTTAATTAGAAAAACTAAAAGAACTCCTGCATCTTCTAAACTGAGATGTGTAAGACAGATAACCTAAATGCACCATAAGCTCTGTAACAAGTTAAAAATGTACATATATTCATAAAGCACTAGTTTTGAGGCATAAGCACTCCTAAACTCTGAAAGGGTTTTGGTATATCAAGAACAAATTCCTTAATATAGCATTCTACTTTAGAACAACAACAAAAAAACCCCAACAATTTTTAGTCATTAGGAACACATTATTTCATGAAGAGTAATGCTAACATGTTACAGACACCTTTCTCTTGTCCACTTAAGTTTTTATCACAAGTAAATGAATGCTACTCTGTACTCCGCTCCAAGATACGACCACTAGAAAATGCATCAGGTTGTGAGCAAGAAATGTCTAAATTTAGCATGAGTATACCCTCAGTTTTTCCTTCAAAAATAAATACCAGGTAGACACCTGCAGACAAGCAGGTATCACGGACATTATCAGGTATTGAATATTCAAGTACTAAAGTTAGAAAAATGAGTTTCAAAGACCTATCATTCACGCCTGCAGAAGACCATGTATGCAGTGACACTCCCCCACTGTGGTGCCATCCTCATGTGACTAACAAACAGCTCCCACCAGAATACCCCTTTTCTAAGCACCGCTGTCTCTCCAGCACGATTCAGGCAACTGTTTCCATTCAGGTGGCTTCTTCACACTGCCAAAAGCAAGGATGGCAAAGGAAGGATGGGATGCATACAGGTAATTTGAAGAAAGGCATCCTGTCCTCAACACAGGATGTCCATAGTTACACTTGCCCCTCCAAAAGACTTTGTTGTATCTCAAGGGCAACATGATCTTTAGCTACAGGATCTATTCTTATTACAGACAGCGGCTGGCAATACCAGGCAATGCGTTAACCAAAGCGTGTTAGACAAGCAGAGTTGTAAGCCAGTAAGGAAGAGAAAGACCATGAGCTGCATCTCCTATAGAACAAGTGTCCCTCTGTGCAAACCCCACATTCAAGCCACTTAGGAAGACGTTTCTGTACTTAGCTGCTGCACTCCTCTGCCAGCACCAGAGAACACGGGTCTAGCTGAAGATGACCCACAGGCACTCTCCACTGCTTCAAGAATAGAAAAACTGTAGCAGCGAACTGACACTTTTTCACTTTCACCCTAGCATTAGAAGTTAGGCACATGCAGAAGATGCTGTTCTGTACATGACTCCACATACTGAGAATAAAATGAAAATCTGGAAGCATACAAGGCTTGATAAGGACTTTGTGAGACAGCACAACAATGTCGAAGTATATTGGTTTCCAGTATACAACATATCATCATCTGCTTAAGGCTAAGCTTTGAGAGTAGGAACAGAAACACAGAAACTAAGTGGAGGAAGAACTGAATTTCTAAAATAAAGGCCTGGAAATCTTAAGAAGAAATAATAAACAAAAACCAGGGAATGTGAGGACAGATGGCATGGAATAAATGGAAAATTTTATAAACTTCACTACAGCATTTACTAATTTTAATTTAGGAAAGCTTGTTTTCAGATAAGACTAGAGGAAGAAAGTTATAAGCACGTACAGAGAAATTCCAGGAGTGACCATGAATGGTAGGAAACATTCTTGACAGATATTCCCAGATATGTGTGTGTGGGGGGAAGTATTTCAGCATTAAGTAAGCAAATGTCATAGTAAAACCTTTGGGAAGTCCCAATCTGGGTAGAATAAAACTTTCCTAAAATTCTCATGTGTGGATCACACAACAGTACGGTGCATCTCCAGTGACGGCATTCTCCGCTTTCCGAGAGACTGCAAACAGCCCTCAACATAAGGGCACCAGTTTTGTAACATCCTGCTACATCTATAGGCAGGTCAGAAAGTACAAGCTGAAAACAATTTCATCTCTAGAATGTAAAGTACTATAGGAAAACCTCCCAGAAAAGACAAAAATCTGCAGTGCAGGAGATGTTTTATTAACTCAGGTAGGTAAGAGGTTTAGGATTTTATTTTATTAAAAACATTTTTTTGCAGGGAGAAAATACATCTCTCTACAGTAGTATCTAGTGACAATTAAAAATACTATTTCCCTTAGAGCTCTATCTGAAGACTTGCTTGCAAAAAGGGGATGGTGTGGGGAGGGGCAAGAGAGAGTATCCTTAAACTAACTTGTAATGGTTGCTTCCAACCACAGTCTACTCTTCCAAGAAACACCGACAAACAGTGGCTTCAGTAAAGCTCTTATTTTATACACGAAGTCAGGTTTAAAAAAAAAAAGTTTACTACTATCACAACTTTAATCCTGAATGTTTTGTTCCTCAATGTATTGTCACAGAGCATTGCTTGTAAGTATTTTTTACCACAGGCTAAGTGAGGCCAAAGGTTTGGTATTTATTCCACTCATTTTAGTATTCTGTGTGCTTAATGGAGGGCTGACTTTGTATCTTAAGACTGCAACCTAGTTTCATCTGTCACTGATTCCCTTCTCCGACCTATTTGTTTTAAGGGGGTTAAAAACCCCAGCAAAGTACTGTAAATAAACACACATTTCAATGTATCTGGTAAAAAACAACAACAAAAAAACCCAACCAAACCCCAAACAAACAAAAAGCCCCACATAAAACAACTCCAAGAAGAAACAGCATTAAAGTTAATTAATTAGTGATAACGCCTATTCCCATATATACAAATCTAGAAGTATGACGGAGTCTTTGTTACATCATTTGCTCGAAAAGAAAAGGTAATCTAAGTGTAGCTATGATAAGAGCATAGCTTTTTGTGCAGCATTACTTCACCTCTATGAAATTATTCCTCAAGATTTATCAGTTAAAAAAAAAAACAAAAACAACCACAAACAAAAAACCAGCACAAAGCAGAAACTCCAGATGAAAGTATGAGATCTTGCCGAGATCCCCTCAGTTAATCCATTAACACGGTAACTATGTATTGTACTTTTATACACTTTATGGATCTTTTTTAATAAGACTTAGGTGTTCCACAAAAAAAAAAGTTTACTGTTAGGGCAAAAAAGATATTTTTCTTCTTAGTTTTTTATTTTACTACACATTATGCCTCTTGCACAAAACTTCCTAAATAAAGATTTCCATCATTAAGGAAATTGATAAAGGTGTATATATTAATCTATTTTTGAGGAAAGAAGCATCAGTTGAATTCCACCCCCCGGGAACACTCAAGAGCTCTAAAAAGTCTGGTTATAAAAGAGCATAAAATTAGTTCTGTAGTTACAAATGCAATTATACTATTGCATGTATAGTTTACAAAATTGAAACCACAGAGCCTCGGTTGTAGAGGTGAAGAGTTCTTTTAATCAAAAGAAAAACAAACACTAGGTGTTTTTCTAATTCAAGTGGCCTGTAGGAAAAACAAGCCCAGGCTGCTAGTTTGAAACAATAATTTTTATTTATGTTTATTTTTATGTAGGCAATATAAAAAAAATAGGGTGTAAACGGTTAGTCTTATTAACAAAGAGACCTAGACTACATGCTCCTTTCTAGGGGAAAGGCATTCCCTTATGCCAAGATCACACATCCATCTAATCCCACCCTCCCCCTTCCTCTCTCCCGGCCTTTTCTTCGGCCTGTGGGGACTTGTGCCCATCAAGAGGGGCTCACTCCAGCTTTAGGAGGCACTATGTGAGAAGCTCTGGCCCAATCCTCTTCCGGTAGGAAATTATCTGACACCCATGGAGCCTGTTTGGAGAACAGGAAAGTAGACAGGCTTCATCTGACCACTACGGCAAAAGTGATAAACGCTCCTACGGTCTCACTGCTCGGTGTAGTAACACAACATAGCGTTCTAGCAATTAACTTGCTAAAACCGAGTACCAGTCTATGCAAACGTACCCAGTATTCCTCGGGGCGGGGCTGGGAGGAAGAGGGGGAGGAAGGCGGAGAAGAGCAGCTCAGCCTGCAACAGCGGGGCTACCGACGCTACTATACCACACAAAACCAGGGGCAGGAGTTTCCCACCAAGCGCATCTTCCACTCAGCGCCTCCAGCCCGCAGCCAGGTCCTCTTTGCTTCCGGCGGTGCACATCACTTCCCACCCTTGCCCGCCAACATCCATCACCCCTCGTCAAATATTTTAAAAATCACCTTATTATTATATTACACGCGATATGGTTTAAGAGCAGAAAATAAATAAAAAATTGCATCTATCCTTTTTCTGCTTCACCGCCTCCCGCCAGATACACATAGAGCGGCTCATAACGAAGTGAAAATTTCCCACCATGACCCCCCCCGCCCCCCCCATCGCCAGGCGCGCCGAGAGCGGACGCTGCCCCTGCCAGCCTCCCGCCGCCGATACCGCATCGCCAACACAAAGGCTCAAAAGAGAAATAAATACGACCCCGCGGCCGCCGCCGGGAGAGCGCCGAGACGAGCCCCCCGCCCCCCCCCCACATCCCCCCTACCCCCTCCCCCCAGATACAACGCCCACCCCTCACAGCCCCCAAATACAACACCCCACCCCCACAGCCCCTGAATACAACACCCTCTGCCCACCCCCCACTACAAGCCCCTTCCTCCCCCACCACCCTCCCCCCGTCTCCATCGGATCCCCACTCTGACTCTAACCCTCCCCTCCCACCCCAGTGCTGGTTCCCAGCATCCTGTACTTGCTGGGGGGCTCTGGTGAGGGACCCTGCCCCCGCTTCTGGCCCCGCTTCTTCTGCCCCCGCTCCTTCTGCCCCCGCTCCTCCAGCCCCACCAGCTGGGACAGGGGCAGGTCCCTCCCCACAGCCCTCCACAACTCCCCGGGCCCCATCCCGATGGTGCAGAGATGGTCGAAGCCCTGGATGATGGCGGTGGTCTCGGGGACCTGGTAGTCGGGGCTGAGCAGCTCCTCCGGCAGCGCCAGGGAGGC
>JAAGNO010009506.1:0-10732 GCA_033439905.1 Ceryle rudis | reverse complement strand
TTAGTCTGAGCTGACAAACCAGCATGGATTGACCACCAAAAGACCAGAAACAGAAAGCCCAAGGTCCACCAGGTAGGCCGGGAGCAGGTGTCCCCAAAAAAAAAAAAAAAAAAAAAAAAGGGCATGAGGGGTGGGAAACAGTGAGACCAAAACCACTAATACAGAAGCACAAGGGGAAAAAAGAAAAAGTAAAATTTAGAAGTGGGAGTTCTTACCATGAGAGCATTTCTTGAAAGTCAGCTGAAAGACCTTAAGTGAGGAAAAACTTCAGTGCGCATAAGTTTTATGCTTATGAAAATACAAGTTAATAAAAACTGCAGCTTGCTATTTCCAACATTCAGGCACAAGTGGAACAAAGGCAGCTCTCAGGCTCTGTGTGACTCACTGCAATTCAGTGCTCCAGCTCTGAAATCTGACTCCGTGTAGACTTTCCTGTCAGACCACTGCCAAAAACTTCCTACTTTATTTTTTGATGGACACCGTCTACTGCAGTACATCATCTCAACATTGTCGTTATCCAGTCTTGTTTTAACTACTGTGTACCCTCAGAGATAGTAGCACAACTTCTCCAGCTTCCCCTCCTTCCCCTCCCTCCTGCACCCCACGCTCATAACCTCCACTTACTTACCCAATAAAACATGACCTCCAGCATCTTTCTATCCAGCATTATATAGCCAATGATATGCATTCTTATATGGAATAGGGCGTTCCTCTGGCCATTTTAACCAAACTTCAACAGAAGCAAGTTTGAAGATTCCAGCAGGACAGAGTCAGTCACACTTAAATTGCAACATATACCTGGGAGCTGTGTTGTCTTATAGATTTTATGACACCTACAGAGACATTTTTAACCACACCCTTTGCTCTGACAAATTATCTAATACTCTTACTTACAAAGATTTATACCCCACATGTAGCTTAACAGTGTGTATCTACCTTAGCATCTGTACATACATGTGTCTGTGGCTAAGCACTTCTAATAGTTTCCATTTAAAAGTGTTCTTTCAACCCTCCCTCCCAAACTAATGAAAAGTCTTTTTTTTTCCACATGTAGATCTTCAAAGTGAATTCTTGCTCAAGAAAATTTTTGGAAGAATAAGCTTGAGAATAATCAGACAACGTTTAAGTCATGAGATTTTTAACAAAAACAGCAATTATCACTTTTTGTCTGAGACAGGAGGGAGCCTGGAAAGCATTGCATGCGGAAAAAGATCAGTGGGCTTTGGGTAGATCTAGGCTGGAAGGTGCTGAAGATAGCTTTGGGAGATTTTAAACTAAAACCAGATTTACCTAGGATGGGGTGCAGGAGACAGCAGGGAGTAAAGTTTTTTTGCATTAATGAAAGGACAACCCAAGCAATAAATAAAATGAAGAATTTAATTACACCATGAATAAAGTGCTTGAGTTTCAGTTTCTAGTGTTCATTTGTACTCCTAAGAATAACAGAATATTAATAGCTTCTCTATATCTTCTATGTCCATCTGTGTCTATCTTGCTCCCGACAATGGCGGTGACATTTGTACACACCCACTCTGTTTTAACATTGCTGTTTGCCTCTTCCTTTTCAAACACAGCAGGACTCCTTTGAATTGGGATTTAAGAGCTTTCCTTCAGTACTGTCTCCATCTGGCTTCAGCTGGGCTGGAGTTTTCCTGCTGGTTAAAAATCTTCATTTTCCAGGCAGAAGTTTTGTTAACTTTCCTCAGCTCTGTCAACTGATTACACTCCTTCAGATTTGAAATGGCAGACTACAGTTCTGCCCTTGAAGTTCTTGCTCATTTACTGAGTTAATCTGGCTGGGTGTTCTGACATTTCCGATCATCTCTGCATTAAGACTGCAACACAAGTTTCCTAGCTGTACGCTTCTAGCCTCTAGGCTAAAAATCATAGGATTTAAGAATTGTAAGACTATTCTTGTGCAGGATTAGTGTTAGAAAAGCAGTATGCACCAAGGCCTAAGTGAGTTAAGAACCATGCTAGAAAAGACTAAAAGATATCTATTTTTTTGCTTAATCTTCTCCTGAGCATGTATAAATAGCACAATATCCTCTGGCAAGGAGCTCCTCTGCTCAGTTATGCCTTTCATAAAGAAGTCTCTGCTTCTTTGTTTTTGACTTGGGTCCTGCTGGTGTTCTTCAATGCCTCAAAGTCCTTGTATTGATTAGGGATTACATGAGCTTTTCCCATGCTTTCTGTAATTTCAGAGGCTTCTTTTATGTACGTCTTCTGCTTGTCTGCTTTCTGTACTGAGTGTGAATTTGGTCATTTATTGTACTGCAACCATTCCACACCTCCAATTCTCTTTTTAGCTTTTCTCAGAGTTTCTGTGTTCTAATATGTCACTTTTGGTCTTTGCTGGAGTCAGGGGAATCGTAACTGCAAATGATGCAGAGAATCCCCAAATTTCTCTAGTGACAGCAATGTTTTTATTTTTCTTGATGAGGAACATGACTAGTGCACTTTCTTGACCACGGCTGAAATGAGGTTTTCATGGAGTGCTCGTAAGCTCAACAAGAGGTAATTTCATGTGTCATTAAGATTTCTCTTCCCTCTCTCAATAAATTTGTAACAAATGGTAGAAAACTATTTAGTCTATTGCTTTATTCTCCAGTCATTTATTTCGCAGTCATTAACTCTCAGAAGACCTATTTGTAATTCTTTCCAGTCTGCCACTGTCCTTATTACACCCCCGGCAACCTTCCATCAACAGCCAACTCAACTGCAGAGTAGCCATGTCGCTGGTTACCCTCACTGGATGAGGTGGGTAATGAAATATCCGTAGCAGTACAGAAATCACCTTTCTCTACTACAAGGGCTGACTGCATATTCTTCACGTTTTTGCCTCTCTTTTCACCAATTGTTCATGAACAGACTTCGCTTCTTGTCCCTTGGCTTCCTGAAAAACTACTGTCAATTATTCTTAGCATATCATTTAAGTGATGGATTGATGCAGGATGTATCCATTAATCCAGAAACTTTGAATGACATTTTGACTTGGACATCACCAGCTAACTGCTGCTAAACAGCTGCTTTCAGAGTAGTTTGATAATACGCTTTCACAAGCATAGCAAGTGCTTCAGTATTCTGTTTTTCTGCTTTTTCCTCCTTTAGACAAAACACCTTCAAATAAATTTTAGAAGTCTATAAATGCTATTTTTAATATATACTTACGAAAGAATAAAGGTGTACGTTTATATACCTGAACAACACCCTACAGAAGGGCATTTTCTAACTCTTTACTGCTTCATTTTGCATAATTTGAATGTTTCTGCCTCCTCTACCCTTCCCTCACAGTATTATAACACATACTGAAAAAAAAAAAGTTAAAGCTTTCACACAGCTGGGGCTGGATGGCAAAGAAGACAAAGAGGAATCCAGGTCCCGAAGCTTGCAGTGGAAACCCTATGAAGAAAGCAATCTCCCATCAATACTGGAGGTATCCCTGCCCATGGCAGGAGAGCTGGAACCGGATGATCTTTAAGGTCCCTTCAGACCCTGACAGTTCTGTGATTCTATGATTTTTACAAAGGAAGAGACCAGGTCTGTTGGGCACACAATGGCTATATGGGGAAGCAGACTGGTGCGAGGATCCACACTGCAGAGAAAAGTGTGCAGAAAGGGGATTCAGACTGATGGATTTCCTGGGATGGGAAGTTGGGAAGAGGTGAGGACAACACTAAGAGCACTGAAAGCCAGTTAGGAAGCAGAAAGAAAGGGAAGTCTGGGTACGTTACCTCACACAGTAGATGGCAAAGAAACCCAGAGTAAATGTTTAGACATAAGTATTTCCTCTCTACAAACTCTGATTTAGTCTTTCACTACGCAGCATGGCTAAAAGAGGGAAAACCACTGTGATACTTTTGCTATAAGCAAGAATCCAGGAAACCTAGTAGCAAAGCATGTCTTGTGCAATACTCTTAAGAGTTCAAGTGGTATATGCTGCAAATTGGGACATTTTAGTACTTCTGATAGCACATGCAAGTGTCAGTTACCCCTATCAAATTTTAAGCTTATGTTCTAAACCACAAAAGCATAAGAGCTATTAAACAATTATTTAACAGGGTCCCAAAAATTGTTTTTTCCAGAAATGGCTGAACTGTTTCTGATTAACTTTATGGTATTGGCATGCCACACAAAGTCAGAATTCAAAGTGGTCAGTGTTCAGAAAAAGAACAAACAATTTAAATTATTCAGTACACCGTGTGGGACAACTGTAAGACCGAGCATAAGTAGATGTTCTGTTTGTAATTTAAACTCACTTTCATGTCAGCGCTGATCCTGTTGCTATATTAAATTCATTTATCATTAGCAGAAGGGTACATGGTTTTAAAGCATATTTAAAAAAATAAGTCCTAACTATATTAAGTGCATGCATTGCACTGAAAGGGTCCATTCAGACTAAATGTCATGCATTCCTTTTATATGAATAAACCCAGGAAGAATTCTATGCAGCACTTTTACTGTCTCCATGTTCAGCTGAGCTGAAGAAACATTTTCTCCTACACACACACACAGAGATCCTACCACAGCAAAGTAAAAAGTTTCATCAGAATCCCTCTCCCCATTCTCTGCGAGCTAACTTGACTCAAATATTTTCCTTTAGAATATATTTATAGATCTTTACCCAAGGAGTAGCCTCACCAACTACTTTTTACACTGCCTTGAGATAAACTTGTGAATAGGATTCTCTCCTACACTGGGCCAAACCTCTTCTCACCTTGGTTTATACGAAGTAGGGGTTTTCAGAAAAATAAAAACCTACTTTGTAAACCAACCACAAGGTGATGCAAGTGCCAAATCTTAATCACCATTAGATTATTGTCTCAAATTCCTACTTTCATCATGACAACAGGGACAGGACAGATAATCCACCTTCACGGGTAGAAGGAGTAAAAGTACTTTGCTTAGATAAAGATTAAAATCTGGCCTTAATGAAAAATGTTTTCAGATGCCTACAACGTAAGAATTATACCCAACATACTTGCTCTAAATATACAGTTAGATCAACATAATGCTCAGGATGAAACCTGGTGTTTGTGGCATATGCATGCCAGCAAAGAACACAGAAACATTTTTTTTTCACAGATCTAGCTGTTTCACTCAAAATCTTGTTTATGGGCAAAGAGGCAGCACATCTTGTAAGAAATAAACCCAAGAATTTTTGGAGAGATGGAATCCACTTCAACAAGCAGGGCAAAGGTACCTTTGTCACCAGGACTGCTGGCCTGGGAAGAAGGAATTTAAACTAGGAATGACATTGGAGGGACAGTTATGGTAGGATTGATGAGCAAAAGGCATGGAGTGATGTGTCAGAAAGGAAGCACAAAATCTGCAAAACAAGAAGTCACGTACACTGGTGTACATAGCACGGGGAATAAAAATGATGAGTTAGACATCTGTGTGAGCTGCAGGGCTGTGATCTTGTTGGAATCATGGAGACATGGTGGGATAGCTTAGAGGTCAGTCCTGTTGCCAGCTGGTTGAGGGAGGTGATCGTTCCCCTCTGCTCATCACTGGCGAGGTCACACCTGGAGTACCATGTCCAGTTCTGGTCTTGTTGGTAGAAGAGACACATGGGCATACTGGAGAAAGTCCAATGAAAAGCCACGAAGATGATTAAGGGACTGTGAGGAGGGCTGAGAGAGCTAAGACTGTTCAGCCTGGAATAGAGAAGGCTTGGGGGTGGATCTCATCAATGTAAACATCTGAGAGGAGGGTGCAAAGAGGACAGAGCCAGGCTTTTTTCAGTGCTGCCCAGTGACAGGACCAGAGGCAATGGGTACAAGCTGAAACACAGAAGGTTTCCTCTGAACATCAGGAAACACTTGTGAGATGTCTGAGCACTGTCAGGTCAGGGAGGTTGTCGAGTCTCCATCCTTGGAGATATTCAAAAGCCACCCAGACATACATAATCCTGGGCAGCCTACTCTAGCCCACTCCTGCCTGATCAAGAGAGTTGGACCAGGACCTCCAGAGGTCCCTTTCCACCTCAATAATTTGTGTCTCTGAGGTTGTTAGGACAACAGAATTTTTAACAGTCCAATTCAAGGATCACTGTTAGTCTTCATCTAATTATTGTAGAATAATAAAGTAACTAGGGTATTTATATATAGGAAAAGATGCAATAACAGCAATAATACAATTACAAATTAGCACCCACATTTCTCAGCTTCTACCCCTTTTCTAATGTTATGCTCACGCTTCCACTGCTCCTCCGGCTCCTAATGCTGGTAGTTTCACTCTGGTGTTGGCCATGGGGATGAGGTCTTACAGCAAGCTGTCAACAGAAAGTGCAACTATTGATGGCTACAGGCTGTTCAGAAAGGAAAAGGCAAGGAACGAGAGATGGAGGCACTGCCCTCTACATCGAGTTGGGTGGAGTGTGAAGAGCTGTCCCCGAAGAATAGCCATGAGCAGATCAAAAGCTTATGCATAGGAAGTAGAGACTGAGGCAACAAAGGGAACCTTGTGGTTGGTGTCTACTCCAGGCCACCTGATCAAGGGGAGCCTATTGACAAAGCCTTCTTACTCCAGCTACGTGAGGCATCACGCTCGCAGGCTGTGGGACTCCAGCCACCCCTACATTTGCT
The DNA here is from genome assembly GCA_033439905.1 of Ceryle rudis. Lineage (NCBI taxonomy): Eukaryota > Metazoa > Chordata > Aves > Coraciiformes > Cerylidae > Ceryle > Ceryle rudis. The sequence goes on along the minus strand of JAAGNO010009506.1, from coordinate 4,142 downwards.
GGAAAAGTGACACAGTGCGCTGCAGGCAATCCAGGAGACTCCTAGAATGCACGGAGGCCAACTTCTTAAGCCAGGTAATAGAGAGCCCTGCCAGAGGGTATGCGATACTGGATGAGATGATCACCAATGTATGTGAATTAATCAGAGAGATCAGCATTGGAGGCAGCCTGGGATGCAGTGATCATGCACTGGTGATGTTCACAGTCCTGAGGGATAAGGGCCAGGCAAAGAGTAAAGTCAGGACCCTTAATTTTAGGAAATCAAAATTCCAGCTGTTCAAGGGGTTAGTCAACAGGACCTCCTGGGAAACTGACCTCAGGGACAAGGAAGCAGAATGGAGCTGACATATCTTTAAGGACACTTCTTCCAAAATTTAAAATACATTTAGTGGTACATCTTAAAAAACAGATGTGGGCAAAATAAGATTTGAGCAACAACACGTTTTATGATTTGTAAGTCTGACTTTTTTTCCATTGTTGTTATTTTAGGAAGAGTTGTTCAGCACACAACCACACCTAATAATGCTTTAAAAAAAATATTCAGAACAAAAAAGAAACTCCCTCCCTCCCTCCTCTCCACAGTTTAAATGACTGCTTGTCTTCTGACACACCAGCAAGTATTGTTCAACACTACTAGGAGAATTTTCACAGCTCCAGACAAGGCTTATGGCTAGAGATGGTTCTTATTACATGAACTAGGAATTCCAGGGGAAAAAAAAAGATAGACATGTTATTTATGTGCCCAGAATGTCTGCTAAGTATCACCAGTTAGAATGGCTACAGGAATATACCACAGCTACGTACAGAACATGAGGTCCTGGGACTGCTACAGCTACAATCCTGCCAGTTACCTACATGGCTCATGGGGTTTTTTTGTTCCTTAGGCCATCCTCAGTTGCATATTCAAAGTCCAGAGTGATCATTCCACACCGTGGGCCAGTAGGAGCCTCTAAGTCACCGATCCTCTATGTCCCGATAGGTTCCTCTAGCATTTGCCCAAGCCCAATTCATTCACACCAGCTCTACCCTGTAACTCCCCTGCACAGCCCTGTGCAGATAGCACTGCTGCATTCTGCTCAGGTGTTGATACTCCAGCAAGGCACTGGTAACCGCCAGGCTGGGAGGGGCAGCAGAAGGAGAGTAGGATGCAGAGCAGCCTGACTATACCCATGTGCAGTGCTTCATAGAGCAGTGTGTGCATCACTGCTAAAGGTCTCTGTCAAAACAGATAGTCACCTATCATCATCAGACATGAAATGAAAAGGTTATCTTCACCTGCTAGCTCATGAAAAACAAAATTGCATCTTCCAAGGGTTTAATTATAGGTTGAAAAGAAAAAATTACCAGTGACCAAAACAGTTCTATGCTTTAGCCAGGTTAATTATATAGTCTTTGAATACACATTTGGATAAATAAGAGTGCATCTATTTCTCTTACTGTCTTCAGATAGATGCAGAGTATTCTTCCTGATTTCCTAGAGATTTGCATCCTATGTCCTCTAACTGAACAACTCACATCCTGCAGTAACTGCTTCCCACCACACCTTCTGCCTGTTCCGCTGTGCTGCAGCAGCTGCTCTGAGCAATACATGTACACTGACGGAACCACCTACACTCAGATCAGACTTGGAGTTCAGTTCTGCTGCCTTCAAATCCCTAGGAGCACTCTCCTATGGGGAGAGAGAATCTCATTCCTACACAAGCCATGAGAACCACTATAGGGATAGGAAATTTCTGCCTTTGACAGTTCTGCTCTGTCCATTTTGGTTGAGAGTAGCCACAAGAATCTAAATTGTCTTGCCTGTCCACCAAGACTCCCACTTCCTATAATTTCTGTCATTGTTGTTAGTAAATTAGCTTAAGTATTCACTCTCCCTTTGCTGCTGAGATGCAACGAGTTTCACCTTGTTCATGGATTAAAACCAAACTGCTGTTAAAGCTTAGTCTACATTTTGACGCTACAAATTCTTTCTTCCAAATGCATTGCTTGCTTCCTAAAAAATATACTCTAAAAAATTACTTAGAAACAGTAAATGAATTCATGCTATACCAACATCCTCCATTTAGCTTTTTAGGTCTATTTATGGTGGCTTTTATCTACAAAATACTCTTTCATTATTTCCTTCCTTGCTCAATACACAAATGAGGCAGTGATAACTCACTGGGAATCTGTTTTATCCCTGCCTGACATATACTCTTCTATTACTTGGACGCTAATCAGACTCTGCTCTGAATATCATGTCATCATATTTCATTGCTTCAGAAACCAGCTGAACAGCAAAGAGGAGGATGCACTGACCTCCTGTGCTCCTGAGTCCCACTCCCCTTACCCACTCCATCTCTGTCTTACTTGATTATGTTTTTCTTCCAGCTCTCAGTCCCTGCCTATCTCTCCACATCCTCACAGACTGTAAACCCAGTTTCTGCCCCATTTCATTTGTTTCCACCATTTCCTCCACTATGTTATCCAATCCTACTGCCTCAGAGACTCATCCCTTGTTCTCCAATCATTGAAAAGAGGGGACTGCGTCCTCCGCGCAGCAAGGCTTCAGAAGAGTAAGCTGTATCAGGATTCTAGTCCTTCTGCTCAGTTCTGACACAGTCTTCAAGTCTGCTTGGAGTAATGAGCCAACAAAGAACAGACATTTTCGATATTTTAGCCATTCATTTTCACTAAGGATGAGCAAATGTTTCTTGATGGCTTAAAGTTTGCATAGCTTATTCAGATGTTCCAGATTTATTTTTTTTTTCATCAGAGATTGTAGAATTATTTTAAGTTTTTAGTATAACACAACCTATGGCAGAGGACATGGGTAGGAAACGTTAGCAGCTTATTAGTTAAAATGTAGCAAAATACAAATCATTTAAGGGCATGAGCCAAACCTGTGAACGCTGAGCATTTGAACAAGCAGTTCTCCTCAGCACACAGACAGCACATCCCTAAAGCCTTCTAGAAATCTAGTCAGCTCTCAGATAGAACAAAAAATCCATTGTCATTCACTTCCAGTGGGTTTTTTTTTAAATCAGTTTTAAATTAGAACTCTTCAAGTTTCATCTTGTGCTTATGTGATAGGATGGCATTAAGAAAACAGCGGAAATAATTCTAAAATACAGTTATGCATGCTAGTGTGGTACCCTCCGTGATACTGTCACACCTGCTAATTGGGTGCTAGTATATTAACCCTGCCAGTCACACCTCCATACCTCAAACATTAACTACTTACCTGTAGCACTTTTCAGGAAAAGCTAATGTTCTTATATTGCCTGGCCAAACCAGCTGACAACACTTCTGCTTCAATAATCCCTGAAGCATATCTACAGACCACTTACTTAGGTGTCAGAGTTTTCTTCTTACCCTTACTTAACTGAAGCAGCCACAAACCTAAGATCTTCCACAACAATTGTGTAAACCCCACTCCTTTGGTGTACTAGTTATGCAAAACCACCAACAAACAGAAAAGGAAAAAATGTCAAATTATATGCTTTACAAAGAGAAAGTCAAAGAGGAAATAATATATTTTTTCACATATTATTTTTGTACCAGTCAGAATCACGCATGAAAGGTATGCACTATAGAGGAACAGGGAAGAGGTATTTTTCTTTCTGTCTTTAAAAAATGGAAGGAAATCTCAACCTTTTAAAAAATTAATCAGCGGTTTAAATTGATATATGTAACAAACACACAAAACCAGCAGGATATATATTCAAGAAAAGCTAAAGCTAAATTTCTAAATGTTATCTGTAAGAGAAGGGAAAAGAAGCAGCTCTTAGATTTTGGATTTTCCAAAAATAAAACCTTTGAGTTATTTGTAGTTTCTCTCATCCTCTCCATGTGTTCACTCAGTTTGCCCAGAACAGTTCTGCTTCTTGAAAAAACCCAAACCAAACCACAAAAACCAGAGGACTTACTTAACAACCACATTTGCTAACTAGAGCAACAACAACACGCTGATTTTCCAGACTTCTGTCCCTCTTGGTACTGCCTGCCCAGCTGCTACGTTCTCTTGAGTATTGCCAAAAAACCTGAGCAGTGTGTATCAACCAGTTCATAGCATCATAGAATGGTAGGGGTTTGAAGGGACCTCTGGAGATCATCGAGTCCAACCCCCCTGCCAGAGCAGGGTCACCCAGGGCAGCCCACACA
>JAAGNO010009505.1:33973-45326 GCA_033439905.1 Ceryle rudis | reverse complement strand
ATTGGCCTTCTGGGCTGCAAGCACACACTGGCTGCTCATGTCCAGCTTCTCATCTATCAGCACCCCCAAGTCCTTTCTGCAGGGCTGCTCTCTATTGCCTCTTCCCCAAGCTTGTATTGATAGTGGGACCTTGCACTTGCTCTTGTTAAACCTCATGAGGTTCAGCTGGGCCCACCTCTCCAGCCTGTCTAGGTCCCTCTGGATGACATCCCATCCCTCTGGTGTATTGACAGCACCACTCAGCTTGGTGTCATTTGCAAACTTGCTGATGGTGCACTCGATCTCATTATGTCATATCTCTTATGTAGACTTATGTATGTTCAGGTTCCTCAGGAGGTTACAAACCTGATTTTCACTTACAGGGGGAGTGACTTCACCACCTTGATTCCTGCCTTGTGGTTTTTTGACTTGGGAGGTGTGGGAGAGAGGTTTCCAGTAAAGACTGAGGAAAAATAGTTGTTGAGAACCTCAGCCTTCTCTTCATCCGTTGTCACTAGCTCCCTGTTCTTGTTCTTCAGGTGGTGTACATTTTCTTTCACCTTCCTTTTTTCATTGATGTACCTGTAGAAGCCCTTCTTGTTATTTTTTGCATCCCTTGCCAAGTTCAGTTCAAACCATGCCTTGGCCTTCCTGACCTCATGCCTACACAATTGGGCAGCATCTCTGTACTCTTCCCAGGCTACCTGTCCCCGTTTACACTGCCTGTGCAGCTCATTCTTACTTTTTAGCTTGACCAGCACGTGACTCAGACGTGTGGTCTCTTCCCTTTCTTGCTTGATTTCTTACACTTAGGGATAGAGAGCTCTTGTATTCTGTGAGAAGTGCTTTTGAAGATCTGCCAGCTTTGCTCTGCTACCTTGTCTCCAAGGACCATTACCTAGGGTGTCCTCTTAATTAACTCCTTGAAGAGCTGGAAGTTTGCCTTTCTGAGATTCAGGGTCCTGACTGTGCTCCTTGACTCATTTGTGACCCTTAGTAATGCACATTCCACCAGCGCATGGTCACTGCTGCCCAGGCTGCATCCAATTTTGAGGTCCTTGACAAGCTCACCTGCATTGGTGACCAGTAGGTCCAGTGTTGCATTCCCTCGGGTAGGGCTGTCTATTTCTTGTCCCATGAAGTTATCAAGGCACTCCATGAACTTCCTTAACTGGCAGTGGGCAGCTGGCTGTGTTACTTTTCCAGCAAATGTCGGGGTGATTGAAGTCCCCCAGCAGGATAAGAGCCTGTGAGTGCGGTACCTCCTGTAGCTGGAGCAGGAATGCTTCATCCATAGCCTCCCCTTGATCAGGAGGCCTATAGTAGACTCCAACCACAAGGTTCCCCTTGTTACCTTGGTCTCTAATTCCTACCCATAGGCTTTCGACTTGCTTGTGGCTATTCTTTAGGGAAGTCTCCTCACAATCAATCCATTTATTAACATAGAGGGCAACACCTCCACCCCTCCTTCCCCTCCTGTCCCTTCTGAAAAGCTTGTAGCCATCGATAGCCACACTCTAGTCATAGGATTTGTCCCACCAGGTTTCAGTAATGGCCACTATGTTGTAGCCTTCCAGCAGCAGAGTAGCTTCCAATTCTTCCTGTTTGTTGCCCATGCTGCATGCGATCATGCAGAGGCACTTCAGCTGGGCAGTCGGCCGTGTTCCCTTTCCAGAGAAGCATCCATTAATTCCCTTGAGGTGTTTCCCTGATGTTTCCCTGTTGGCTGCTACTGTCCCAGGAGCCCCTGGCTCATCTCTGTCAGATTCTGCCTGTGCTGCTGTGTCCCCAGCATGCTGCAGGGTAACGGGCTGAAGTTCCTTTCTAATACCCCATCCCCCCAACCCTGACGTGTCATCCCTCATCTTGTGACACAAGGGCCTGATGGTATCATTATCCCCCTCCTCCTTTGCATCTACTTGATCATCTACCCAGCCAATTTTTGTGATAAAATCCTTCTCCTCCTTTTAGAGAGTGGCACCCCATCTGCTGCCAGCAGGCCTGGCCTCATGTAAATTGACCTGAGGTCAAAAAACCCAATTAGCCTTTATAAGAATTAGAATGTAAATAATATACTTGTTTTGCACTATTAAGTTAGTTTCCTGATAAAAGACATTTTCTTCTGGTTTGAAAGAGATGGAAAAGTAATTTGCAGCATGTTGTACTCTACAGTCTTTTTAGCCGCACTTTAAACATGGCCACAGATTGTATTGTCAACATCAGTTTTCAAACTTTCTTTCACAGGCTAGGTAACATCTTGTGGTCAAAGGTATTGATCAGATGTATTGACGTGCTTCTAGCTGACAATAGGAAGGATATTTAGGAACATCCTTAGGTACTGATATTCTCCTAATAAGAATATGCTACTCATTCAATGTTGTTGTATACAAGAGAAGAATTTTAATACCATTACGTCAATATGCTTTAGGTTTCATATCTTAACTATCTCTATTATCCGTATCAAAGGACATTTCTATCTTAACTGTCAATTACTTTTGAATTTTAATTGTATCTCAGTATAAGAGATGAAAACACATGAGCTAGTCTCTGCTAAACAAAATATATTTCTTTTACTTGTGTTTTACAATGAACTTATGATTACTTATGATTAAAGAATTTTGATTCTTTGTGCAAATCACCTTAGGAGAGGTAAACTCTTATCCTGGTAAACTGCTGGATTTTATTATTAAAAAACTATACATATATGCCTTTTGTAGCATGTTTCCTTTACAGGTTATGCCACAAATTCAAAAAAAGAAGCTGGAAATACGATCTGCTACAATAATTCACAATGGAAAACACATTTGATGTGATCCAAAAGGAATAGCTCTAGCTAAAAAGCATCTGAAATATTTTTGTAAATTTTACTATAAATTACATGTTCCTTCAGGGCAAAGAAAGACCTACAATAGTGTGTAACATCATCATTTTTTTCCCATAGTATAGTAGATACAATCATCCACACAGTAGGCACTCAATAAAAATCTCACATCATGATGCTCACAGTTATCATCTGAGTGGAATATGCCTGAAAAGTAACCTTGCAACTTATTTTCTCAGAGTAATACCATTTTTTCAGATTAAATATTAAGGACTTGATAAATTATGACAAACCTTGAATGATTAACAAATCCATTTGTTTTACTCACTGCTTTTCCTTAAAAGAAAATTACATAAACCTGAAAAACAGACTCGCATATTTTCATGTAAAACCAGACAGAAATTATTTCTGAGTAAAGCTAAAATTTTTATCATTATGATTGCAAATTGAAAGAATAATTTTTTAGTATCTTTTCTTTTGAGAAAGATAAGCTTTTCATCCATGGTTGCCAACCACGGACAATACTACAAAAAGCACTGTATAGATGCCTACCACCAGTATTCCAATTAAGTAGTGTAACTGGTGATGAATACATTAGAAGTAAGCGCATTAAGAGTTGGGCTTTTTTTAATTGGTGGTTCTCCTGATGTATTTATTTTAGTAACATAAAACTACCATACATAAAGATAGCAGAGGTGTTGAATACAAAGGTTCCCCAGAGGAACCAGAGGTTCCAGTAGTACTCACTACTGCTATGGAAGCAATGTCATTTCTTTGGATAATATTGTTGTACAGCTCTAACATTTGCCTGACCACACATACCACTTTTATACCTCTCCTGTATAACGATCTAGAACTCTAAAAAGATAAAGTACTATTTTACAAATACACTACTAAGCAGTATTTTGGAGATCTGGTACTTTCAGAAACTTAATTATTCTTGGGTTCCTTAGAAAAAAAATTCTACAAGTGTAATGTTATAAAAATAAACTGAAGGTCTCTCAAACAAGGTGTTTGAATTTAGCCAGATTCCTGTATATTCAAAGTACACAAAAATGTAGCAAATGGCATATCTCAGTTTGGATTGCTGGATCAAAGCTGCAGAAGACTGCCAAATTTATACCTACAGGCTGTTTTGATGATTAGGTGTAACTGATTCTTGTTTTAGGTAAGGGAATGTAATTGAATACCTTCTGGTATTCTTCGCTCCAGATCTCTTGTATATAGCAATATAGAGTTCTGAAACCACATGTTTCCAACCCACCTTACCCCACGTGTGAGAAGAAATGGACAGAAGACAATAATGGGAATAAAAATACTATTTGATTAGTCTCCGACTAAACTGGTAATTTCATAATTAGTGGAGAAGTCTGGTTCGTGTAGATATATCCTGGTTGTTTTCTTCTGGAAAAGGAAGCTGGTAGTTGTCCAGTAGTTTGGTAATCGGGAGAGAATAACCCCATTAGTGACCTCCTAAAGGTAGAGAATCCTGCCTTGTACTAGAGATTCTGGTTTTATTCTCTTTTGCTCACTAATCACTTCAGTAGGTGACCAAGATACACATTAAGTGCACCTGACTGCTGAAGTGCTGCACACCTGTATCTGAACAACGGGCTGCTCTGCAAGAAGAAATTATGTAATTCATTGATCTTAATGCATAGCTCAGACTTGTCTCAGAGCACAACCACAATGTAATGGGACAAAACCTGAATATAGGCGAAACAAAAAAAGCTAATAGCCTTTCAGTTAGCATTACACGCACTTGTTTACCAAACGGTATGTCTTAATGATTGTAAGGTTGAAGATCTATAGTCTAAAGTAATTAAAGTAATACCCAGCTTTAGACTGGGGAATTACTTGTCTATCTCAAAGTCCTGAAAATACCTATGACTCGGTCTTCCCTCTCCTTGTTCAATAATTTTATAAACTTCTCATTCATCATTCACAAAGTAGCTTACAATGTCCAAACATTCATAACTTCTAAGTTCAGATACAGCAATCTTTTGTTCTTGACATTTAAAAAGCAACCAGCCAGAATCCACACAGAGAATAAAGAAGTTGCATTACCTAGAAAAAAATGCAACAGGTACAAAATGCACCATCCCCCATTTCCTAGCAATACAATCACTCCGAATGTATTTCACTTCCCTCCTCGTCCCTTTTCCCACAGTTCAGCTTTTTATAGAAGTTCTTTACTCAATGAAGAAGCAGCACATTATCTCCTCAGGTATTCAAAATTCCTATAGCAATCTACCTGGGTGTCTAAACACCTCTGAGAAGAGACATGCCCCATGGCAGACACATCCAACAGAACCACTGTAAAAAAGGCTCACAGACATGAGTGCACGGAAGACAGAACTGTCAGAGTGATAAATCGAAAAGTTTGCGAGATAAAGAAATCATTCTTAATATTGGGCCCAGCCTTCGTTGATAAATATGCTGCATATTTAAGGCTAAATTTTAACACTGCATTATGTTGAAAAACTAGCTTTAAGACACTGTAACAAAAATTCAGTAGCCCCCCCCCGACTCCAATAGGTTCAGAGGACTTTCTTTAAAAACACTGAAGGAAGGTGTTTATTTCATATTATACTCTTGGCAAACCCAAATCTTTCATGTTCAATAAAAAATGTATGTATTTTAGGGATGCATTGTTTACTGGAACATACTTTTACTGACTGCTGCAATGACTTATTTCAGTGTGTTTTAAACAAAATTGATGCTCATAAAATGGCTACCCATGCAATCATGTAAGAACTGTATAGCCATCATTTAATTTTTTTCGTACTAATTCCCAAACAGCATTCACGAGGTTCAGTTTACGCTTCTAGAAGATCTTTGTGCATACAGTGATCCCACTTATCATGATGTTGTTGTCAGTGGGGAGTTTGTTGTTTATTGCAAGCAGGTTATTAATTACCAAACAATTATTTATTTGCACATAATTGAAAACAATACACATGCCATCCAAACAGTTTGGACTTTCCCAAACTACAACTAGGTGAAACTTTGAATAGAGCACAATATTAGCTTTTCCACTACTAATAGATAAATTATTTATAAATGCACAGATACAATTCCCAAAACTAGTAATGTTTTTCAGCGAATGCATCTGCATTATAGTATGGACTATAAAAAAAAGCAAAATCTGCTAAGTTTTATATAGAGAAATAGCCTAGATGTGTAAAGCTCATTTTCTTCATCTTGTTACGTCAGTATAACAGACATCCTCTAAAAGAAAACTTAACAGATGTCTTCAAGCTTTAGTTTGGTTGGTTGGGTTTTTTTCCCTAAGAATCACTTTCATGGTTTGTGCTTTTACAGTAGAGCTGATAAAAACATGATTGCTTTTCATGACTCCTCCTCTGCTGCTGGGTAGGCACATTAAAAAGACATAGCTGTCTATCTCAATGTACAGATGCCATAGTAAAATGTGTGTTATTTACTGATAAAAACCACATGACAGCAGTTTAAAAACAGGATTTATTCTGTCAGTCAAATTAGGAAGGCAGAATATCCTCTATGCCAAGTGATTACAGTCTGGGTCTAAGTGTGGCGAACTGCCAGATCAATTATAATGGTAGAGAAGAGGAAATATGAAGACAGATTGGCTCAATTCTAAACAGAAGCATCACTAAAAAAGAAACCCAGAGACATTTCAATCCAACATCCAATTACTTAAAAGTGCATCTTTGGCCTACACTGCAGTTTTTATTTATATAATTTCTTTGTACATAGAGTATAAAAAGGGAAATTATCATAGAGTTGGACAAATCAGGTGTAAATAAAACCCACACTGAATCCACTCATATAACCTGTACATTGATGCTTCTGAGGTGTAAATTTTTGAATGTCAGTCTTTATAACAAAACCCTATGAATATCATGAGACAACATAATCAGAAGATATCCAGTGAAATTTCAGATGCTATCCCATTAATTACTACCATTTTCCCCCTATAACCTGTAATTGATTTCAAGGAGAAAAAAAATAAAAAGGCCCTTCATACCCAAGCTTTTCCTCTGGTATTCATTATGTTATGGATAATTTACCCTTCCCAATATTAGAGGAAAAAGGATAGTAGAAGGGCTGGTAGATCAAAGACACTTAAACCTTATCCACGGTGTTAACTCTGTTATCATAAGATGAACTGAAAAAAAAAAAAAAGCAGTTAAACATGTTTTGTAAGCTTTTTTCATACTACTATTTTTATTAATAATGGGCTTCATCTTCTCAATTTTACACCTCTATTCCAGGTACCTAAAACCAATGTGGGAAACATGAGTTTTGATGAAGAACATCAAGAGTTTAGTATTCTGGAGGATAGATTCATCAGCTTTGTATGATGTGGTCTGATCAGTCTTCAGGTGAAGCCTGAAAAAAAAGTTTTTAAGGTTGATGGTGATAGAAAATCAGGTTTTAATTGTTTTGAATGATACATATATCTAAGATGTTGCAGCCCTCACCATCGTAATTAGTAGCTCACCAAATTAAAACTGAGTATCTAGAAATGGATACAATGCAGTAATGTTAAAGAAGACACTTTCAGGATTTCATCCTGGCATAATTGCATGATGTTTACACATGAAACTGTCAGGTTTCTACTTTACAAAACTTTGGAATTAAGATTCAGAAAAGGGCAGAAATGTGAAGCTATGAAGTTTAAGAGATTTGCACCAGAGCAAAAGGAAAATTAGACCCATTACTTTGCAGCCTGATATATGACGACTACTAAGACGATGCACAATATATAGCAGGACTTAAAGATATCTTTTGCTAGCCTTTGAAGAAGATTTATGACAAAAAAAGAGTGAAGCAAGTTTTCTGCTGAGACTCAGAAATGTTAAAAAGGTAAAAATAGTATGAGAGCCTTAACATTTTTGATTCATTAGGGAGAATGGTTCATCTTTAACAGAACAGAGATTTAAAATGAATAATATTGCTATAAAAATCTGAAAATAAGCACAGGAGAATCTAATGCTAAGCACTGTCAGTTGGTACTCCACTATCCATTTTTTAACACACCATTACGAAAATGTATTTGTCCCACATACATTTATCTTAACTCTACAAAGTAGTCCAAGGAACATTACAACTTTATACAATATATATAACTGGTTAACTGATGATCATCATACCCCAGAGTATTCTTTGTTAGGGGACCATTTAGTATTACATAAGAAACCGGAGGCAAAATATCATTCAGTTAACTGTAGCTCTAAGCAACTATTCAGCTTAAAGCCATCCTGTTGATGTGTGGAACTAATATTTCTGTCTTGAACATATAAGCAGGCAAATACAACTCCCTCTATCTTCACTTTATAACTGCAGTATATGAAATAAGAAAGATCAGTGCTGGGATGCTGTAATTATTTCTGCTGTCATTACTTTAAAAAGGATACTGAAAAAAGGTTAAGAGAATGGTGTTCGTGAATTATTAATAATTAGAAATAACCTCCATTATAATTAGACAACAAAACTGAATTTTTAATTTTTCTTTTAATCCATGCAGAGATTACAATTGATTCAACTAGCAATAAATGAAGGTTAGAATTAAGACATATATACTTCCCCCCCCGGCTAAGGACAATGAACCACTGAAATAATTTACCCAGGTACAGAAGGGATACTCTATGGTTTGAAACCCTTAGATTGTGATCAGGCATCTTTTTTGAAGACATGCTTAATGTTTGGGCATAAAGCAGAAACTAGGAAGTAGCATTCTTTGACCTAAGCTCACCAGGTCAAACTGATGGCCACTAATGGTCCTAAGCAGGTGTTACAATCTATACATTTTAAATGGTTCTCCACATTACCATTTACTCTTTCTAATGTATCTCAGGAACCAGAGTGATGATTTCTCTCTTATGACTGCCTTATTGTTATCTCTTATCATGAAGTCCTTTCTCTTGAAAGGAATTTAATTTTCTTTTGTTAAGAAAAATTCAAGATATATTTCTCACAGAATGCAACTTAAGCTGATCCAGTAATCAAGTTGAGCCAGCAGATCAACTTCTAAAATAACTCCTGCTTAAAAGAAATGTCCCACATGTTAGGCTAACAGTAGAAAACACACACGCAGAAGTTGAGAACTGCCATCTGCTTTTTAAGACAAGTGAGAATGAACATACCTCTGAAGTAGCTGACAAGGTCCACAGCTCCCACCCCTGCAAGCCAGGAGCACTCCCACTGATGTTTTGTATCCTTAGCACAGGGGGGACCCTAACTGGTTCTAAACAAAATCACAGAATCTGACTGCACTTTGTTCATGGACAGGAAAATTTGGATAGTAGTATCACTTCTTTTTTAAAGGAGAGGCAGATTTCTGAGAAAAAGTAAGAGAGCAGTTTCCTACTGGTCTGACTCCTGTGGCTCTACCTCTGGCTTAATCACTGGGAGTATACGGTCAGGCCTAGTCCTAGTATATACATCCCAGTGGATTATTAGACCAGCAGAGCCCTTCCTGAACCTAGAGATGATGTGTCCCTGTGACATTAAGGATATATAATTAAACGTTACAAAAGAAATGCTATCATTAAGGACATATACATGATTTTAGCTGCATCTACTTACATGCTCTTCAATAACAAAATCACACCATAGTTCACAGATCAGTTAAATCAGTTCACTGCAGTCAATCAGTTAGTATTTAAGTATAATGCAACAGCACATCAATATCTGAAATGAAATGTATTGCTATGGACACTAGCAAGATTTCTGTCTAATTGAAACAGTTAATATAATTGTCAAGTACCAATAACTACTAAAGCATTGACTTGACAGGGTATTTTTCCCATTCCTCGAAATCGCATTTGTGAAAGTCTGCAATTCACACAAGTGACACTTCTCAGAGCTGTTCCTGGATAGGTGAAAAAAAATAAATAAATATCAACAGTCAGGAAAAAAAGCCTAAAAAACTGGAACAAAAAAAAAAAGTGTATATAGAACAATCAAGTCCTTTCTACAAGCCAAGTAGTACCATTAATTCTGCTACTGAGTTTTCATAAGTGGTTTGTGTTGAAACAAGGGACAAAGTGACATATTCTCACCTATGTGTGTCATTTTCTCCATGTATAAGTTCCACAATGAAACAATAAATACCCTCCTTGTTCTGGTAAGACTTACTGTCAGTATTACTAGTATAAAAACCCTAGATCAAAAGCCCTCAGGGTGTAACCACAACTCGCAATGGGTCACAGGGCAAGTCAGTAGCTTTGCAAAGAAGCTTCCTTTGAATGGCTGATACAGAAATGCTAATTGGTTTAGTATCATAACATAGGCACATGAATTTTAGTATCGTAAGACAGTCCCATGAATTACAGAGCACAAAAATCTTAAGAGACTTCTACTCATTTATTTGAAACTATGCAGTTCTTAATTTTCTTCAGAGGGTTAGAGATTTTTTTTTCCTCCCTGAAACTAAAGACAGCAGAACGTATCATGAATAGATTTCCTCTTCAGAAATACTATTATTCCAATTGATCACTGCTAGCCTGTCCATGACCAGGAATCCAATTCCCCCAGCCCTCGCCAGCTCAGCCTTTTTGATGCTCCCATTTGCCTTTCTATCAGTTCCATGAACAAAAATCAGCCTCTTCTAAATACTTGGTAACTGACCCTAACGATACAGAATCATCGACTCACAGAATACTTTAGTTTGGATGTGACCTCTGGAGAGGTCACTCCCACCTCAAAGCAGAGCTAGCTTCAAAGTTTGAGCAGGTTGTTTGGGGCTTTTGGATGTTCACCTATGTCACCTTGAAAAATGTCACCAGGCTAATTCTTTAGTAGATGAACAAATAAATCAGCATTCTTTATAAGTATATCCCTTCACTCTGACTTATGGTTTACTCCAGTTTGAGGAACAGCTGTTCTTCCTTGTGTACTACCCTGTATTCTGGACATTTACATTCTAGTTACCCTTCTTAAAGCAAAAATGTACCTCCTATTTTACCAGCTGTTTTCCAAAAGGATAGTCTATTTCTCAAGCTGTGCAGTGACCCAAAAGGATTTTGCTAAAGGCCCAGTTGTTATAAGAGGAATATGAACTCACTAGTACTGAAAAATGAATGCTTGCATGACTGCCAGCATTTGCATGAAGTGACATCTGGTCAAGCTGTCCTCAATACACATAGATACACAGACATGCCAGTCATGGCGCAAAGCAAGATTTCTGGGGGACTGCCAGGAAAACCCAAGGATGCAAACTCACTATAGGAGGCATGCTGTTCCAAAGATGACTTATTAGGGCACAGAATAATTCAGTTTTTACAAAGATGTGAGTGTTGCCAGGTAATACAAGTTGAATGCATTAAAGTTACTCTGAAGTAACATTCCCATACAGACAAGTCTTCATGGAGTCATTTGGAAACACTTACCACAGGTATAATGAGTGCATGTTATGTGCATGATTCCAGCTAATAATATCCAACTCTGATCCATTAGTGACAAAATTAATCTTCTTGTTATCACTCATCTGTGGGAGCTGTGCCTCCCCAGGAAAGCCAGGTAGTTCTTGGAAGGGGTACAAAGGGATGGTGCTTAAGGCTTAGC
>JAAGNO010009505.1:14008-33873 GCA_033439905.1 Ceryle rudis | reverse complement strand
AAACTCAATGATTTTCAAGAAATAAAAGTACCTTCGCCAACAGAAAACTTAAAAGCTAAGTATCAATGGCATTAACAACTCTTATCTTCTCCATAAAGCTGTATTTGGGTTCCATCATAAAGAGGAACACTGAGGTCAGTACAAACACTCCAGACAATTAAACACAGAAAGAGAAATTCTAATAAAAGCAATGCATTTGTTTGACTTCATACCAAATAAGACTGTCGCCCAGCAGCATGGAACCCTTGTGCAGCAGGGAAGCAGAATCTGACTTTCTGCATTGTTTGAAAGTATTAAAGGAGAAGTATGAAGGCCTATATAAGGAACCTCATACATTACTTGGTGTCTTTTTCACATGCTGTCATTCAGCATTTGAAATAACTCTGGGTTCCGTTACTTCACTCTCCCATATACCAGCCTAGAAGCAGTAAAATGGCTTTCTATTTAAATTCCAGCTGCAGTAATGGAACTAATTCATCAGTCTTAACAAAGCCAATAGCTCTGTCCTCCAATCTCCTTCCCTTCAAACCTGTCAACCATGCTAAGTTAATATAGCTCAGTGATCATGGAACTATGAAATGTTTCTTCACTTCCCTATTTTTCTTTACTCTGTACCCTCTGTATCACTTTACAGTTACTAATGACTGTAGAACAGTCTGGACTTCAAAAAGCACGAACTTTCTTGCCAGGTTCAACAGTTATTTCTAAGATTAATATGTTGGTTCAGTAATGCTTTGTCACTCAAAATCTCTCTATTTATTGCCACTCTCTCTACAGGGAAGCCACTCCTAAGCATTATCCCTCTCTGCATGTGTCAAGATCTAAAACCTCCATTATTTAAGTGAAAGCAGATATCAATTATGTAAACAATCCTCCAAAATTAGGAAACTGTAAACCCTTCAAATTGTTACAGTTTGCTACTTTCCTGTCTGATTGAGTAGGTAGCATGTCTATTCATAAATCTTCTGGAGAACGGTTTTCACTTTCGCCTATTTGTCACATTGACCATCTCTCCTCTGGAGCTTTGGGTGACCAGACTGTTCACCTTTACAGGGGTGATGTTCTTTTATATTCATCTTTTTCCCTTAGCTTGCTAGAAGAAAGTGTTTCTTTCTTGCACATGGAATCCTTGTTTCCCAGTTGCATCCAGAAGTTGTTGAAAAGTAAAAATAAAAGAAAGAAGCCTACATCACTGACAAGAGAATGCAGATGGTGATTGTTTCATACAGAGAAATCTATTTAACTTCTTTAAAAATTTCTGAACTTCAGCAGTTCATACTAAGTTTTAACATACTAAGTGTAGACTTGTTATGAGAGAAGATAATGCAAACACGTTTTACCACTGTTCTATAATTAGTTGATTTAGGTATTTTGTACAATGTTTAGGAACATTGCTGGTCTGGAGTTGCAAATTTAACATATTGACAGATCACTTGTCCTGGTTTGAGTGAGAACAGAACTAATTCTGTTCAGTGATTTTACTTTTCAGCTCGGTTCTTCTAACTGCACTGTCTGAAGTGAGCAGCCTGTTTCCCCAGGCAGTGTCTGCTGCTGGAAGTGATAACAGCCCATGTTTATAGAGTTACCACCAAGGACTGCTGTGCAGACCAAGGCCACTGCTGGATTTTGTGTACCACAGTGCGGTGTGCAGAAAGTGAAAGACCACACCTGCAGGGAAGATTGGACAGGGCAGGTGACCTTAAACTGACCAACAAGGTATCCATTTCATAGACTTCATATTCAGTATAAAGCTGAGGGATCTGTAGGGTCAAACTCTCTTCTTCAGTGGGAGGTATCCATGGAGGATAGTGGTTCTATCTTACTTTTCTAATCGATAAGTCTCTACCTTATTCCCCTTCCCTTACCATTTGTGAGGGGAGAGCAGTTAAGAGTTAAGAGTCTGTTACAGCTCTAGCAGACTGACCTGACTCTAAACCTTGACAAATAAAAACCACTTTTTTTCTTGTAAATTTTATAAATCATGATGATAAAATGCCCAGTGTTGGGGACTGGCACTACAGGTACCCTTGCATTGGTCATATTAACTAGAAAACCCAGACTGTAAAGGTAAATAAGGCACTTTGATTACAAAGGGAATATCAAGCACATCTAAAAATGTGTCTTTAGTTTGATTCATTAGAGAAACAAACTAATACAATTTTTTGCCCATTTGTCCCTCTATTAACTTTTGAGTTCATCAATTTTCAAACTAATTCCAAAAGAGGACGTGTAATACCAAAACATGTAATTCCTAAAGTTTAGTGAAACCTGAAAGATGTGCAGATCAGGAGGCATTAAGTCATTACATTCTAAGGAGAAAGTCAAGAAAAAGGTGGATATTGTACATTCTAGTGGGTAGACACCTACTTGTACAAGTAGTTCCTGAAGACAAAATTGGACAAAATACGACGAGATGACCCAACTGTGCTAAAACTAAACCATTTTATCTTTCTTGTGAATCTCAAGACAGTTGCCATACATTTGTTATCTCACAGAAGAAGAATAAACACACAAAACCAGTAAATAGAAGCCCACAATTAAGTCACCTGAGAGCAGGTTCCATACCGTAATCTGTGGTTGCATCTGAACTTCAACAATCAACTAACATTGGCACAACTCCTTGCCCTCAACCTCATTTCCATTCATTCCTGGAAGTCATCTTCAAGAAGGCAGTCACAGCTATCAACCACACAATAACTCTAAACTGAAAGACTATATAAAAACCTTCTTAAACTATCTCTTCATTATGCCTGATAATGCAAATGCATTTCGTTGTGAAGTTAGCCAGGTTAACTGTAGCGTCTTTCGAAATGGTTTAAGGTCTCCATTGCAATCAATATCCTCAGCTGACATATGGTAAGTAACATCCCTTGGCTGGGGCCCCAGACAAGTCTTAGGTAGATATACTCATCAATGCACTGCCTGCTGTATTATAAAGTTTTCTGGGAATATTACTAGTGTGTGAGCTTTTCCACTGGTAATACCGATCCAAAAAGCATTTTACATAGCACATTTCAGACATTACAATAAGAATTAATCTGGCCTTGGTTATTCCTTGTACTGTATGCACAGGACACAACCACGGCGGAAGAGCAACCTGCAGAACTGAAGACATAATATGAGGCTGTTTCTGAACGATCCTGAGCAGATGACCCTTATCTCATGTCAATGATGGAGTTTCTGTTTAATCCTATGTCATTAGACTCCAAAATAGCACCATCCTTTGCTTTGCAGGGGGATGGGTGGCGAGTGGATATGGTAATAAAGTCATTAAATACTTTACCTATTCATTCGAGTGATCTCCCCTTAGATTGTATTAGGCACAGAGCAAAATGAAAATGGTTAATAACAGCACATCAGCAATTAAAATATTAGGGTGATTTTAATTCAAATTTCACCATGACTAATTCTTATATATCCATATATGAATGTCTTATCACGCAAGTTATAGTTTCTGACTAGTATTACAAGAAATACTTATTTGAAATGAGAAGAGGAATCCCTGTTAATGAAAAAATACCTAAAGATATGCTGGATGCTGTGTATTTGTGAAATGTGTATTTGACATATTACAGAAACCCAGAGTCAATAGTTAGCAGAGATCGTTACAGAGATGAAATTCTGAAGAAGGTAAATTTGAGATGCAAACTAGGTAAGCATTTAAGACAGTATTTAATTTGAATGCATTTGACTTTCATGGGGCTCAGGCCTATGTTGACCTGTCTAGCAATATTTGCCTGGATCTCTATTTTATATCTTAATTAAAGAAGATTAAATAAACAAAATCCTAACAGACCTATATATAACATTTAATGACAGTAAAAAGAAGTACTTTTACATGCTCTGACACACTGCACATTTAATCCAGCATCTCAGAAGATGATGACTGCAGTAAGTACTGGGATCAGGTCCTGTATGAGGAATGTATGTCAAATACTGTCTTTTCCTAGCTTGTTATTAAGTACCTACATTTATGTGGTATAACAATTCCTTTCAGTAGGCTATTCTACTACTCAGATATTAAGTGCTTACTGTTAATAACTCACCTAAACTTTCATTTCTTAGCTTCAGGCTACTGCTCGAGTTTAGAAAATTAATAATTATCTTTTTAGACTTTATATGCTCAATTCTCTGCTAGACTATTTTAATTTACCTTCTTTGGCCCCAAGTATGTCTTCTTTGAAAAAGCTTGTATAAGTTTTGTTTGCTTCCTTGTTGTTTCCCTCAGTTTTATTTTATTCTTTTTAAACTGTGGATACGATAGAATCAATATAATGAAATTAATATGCAGTCTGTTATCTGCTTTCTATCTTCATCTGACTCCTTGTGTTCTTCATTGTCTTTTATCGCTTATTTTGTAATGACTGAATTTCTTCCGAGGTGTAAGAATTGCACTTTGTTAATCAGAATGGAAACTCTAGAATACAGCAATTTTCTCTTTAAAGCATTTAAATAGCATAAAGGAACATTACCACATAGCATTTCATGTCAGATAGTCACTATCCTATCCACCTTCTAGAAAGTCTGCTTAAATTAATTTGCAATGAGGAAGTCCATATGGTAAAATCAATATATTTTTATTGAGATGTCTGTCATTACGATGCAAAGTATCTCTTTTTAGGCAGCTTATTGTTACTCAAATTCTTAAAGAATATTAAAAAGACATAATTTAAATATTGGAAACAACAGTGAATGCTGCTTCCCTTTGAAAACACTACAAGATTTTTTAATACCAAAAATAGCAAGAAAGGTGGCCTTTGTAGTTTGTTCAAAGGTTAGTTCCATAGTGTGCAAAACAGATGCTTCTTAGTCTGTTCCCTTGCAAGTCCAGTTCTTTTATAAAATCTCCTTAATTCGAGATTTACAGAGGGATGTTATGATAAAGACAAAGAGCAAACATAAACCAAGTAAAAAAACTTGTTTCAATTTTATATTAATTATAGTGTCTGTGTGGCTACCATTCTTTTTACTGGGCAAATACTCTACGGAAAATTTAAAGACCGGTTAATGCAAATCAATTAAATTCCTTCAGTTTAGAGAATCAAATGTAAAATTACGAAGGCAAGTCTTTCAAAGACAAATACATTACCAATCAGGGAAATTAAACATGCTAAAATACAACAAACAGATTTTCAATGGTGTTGCAAAATAAGTGAATAATGTACAGCTTCTCAGGACACTCAGCTGCTGGGCAGCAGAATTAAAAAAAAAGTCAAAAAATTATTTCTTATTTCTGTATCACCTACTATTCTGGGAAGTACATTTTTTACAATCTTTTGTTTCATGCACACTCTGCAGTGAGTTTTCCACATGAAGCAATAGCAGTTTGGCACTTAAATACTTACGGACCTAAAGCATAACTTTGCTGTACTGTGAGAAGTTTTATTCACAAAATAAATTTACATATTCCTCACATCTTGTAAGGGAAAAGGGCTTCCTCTTACGGGATTGTCCTGGTTTGAGTGAGAATAGAACTAACTCTGTTCAGTGATTTTACTTTTCAGCTCAGTTCATCTAACTCACTGCCCTTTCTGAAGTTAGCAGCCTGTTTTCACAGGCAGTGACTGCTGCTGGCAGTGATAACACCCCATGCTTAGAGTTACTATCAAGGATTGGTGTGCAGACCAAGGCCACTGCTGGATCTTGTGTACGAAGCTGGGGGGTGCAGAAAGTGAAAGGCGGCACCTGCAGGGAGGAGCAGGCAGGACAGGTGACCCTAAACTGACCAACAAGGGATTCCAGCCCATAGACATCATATTTGGTATAAAGCTGAAGAATCTGGAGGGTCTCCCTTCCTCTCTTTGCCCTCTTGGACTACTTTGCTAGCTTTCCTTGGCTTGGCTTGGGTCCTCTTTTGGTTTCTTCAGAGGATCATTTGAGGAGGACTCTGTTCTTTTTGCCTTCAATCCCGATCTCTGTGCAATCCAGCTCCTGAACATAGGGGCCCAGCAGCTCTCCCGGTGCCTGCTCCACAGCATCAGTGGTGCCTGGGGTAGGGGGAGAAGTTGGGTTCAATAGTGGTTTTGTATATATTTGTATATATTCCATTTTTATTATTATTATTATTCATTTTCATTAAAGCTGTTCTAGTTTCCTTTTCTAATCACTAAGTCTCTCTCCCTTATTCCCTTTCTCTTCCCCTTTGGGGAGAGAGGGGGGTTAACAGAGAGAATCTGTTATAGGTGTAAGGGGCCACCCTGACCCTAAACTGTGACAGGGATGAAGGAGATTAGCATGTATTCACTGTGATATAGTAATGAATTGCATGCTTAAACACCGTTTCTCAAAAAATGCAGCTTTTTTCCTGCCATGACTTACTTCTATATCTAGCAACATATATTACTTCTATGTATAATGCACAGATCAGGTTTTTAAAAGCTCTTTGAATTCAAAAATCATGTCTGCTGTCCAAAGAGGTACATTATCGAATTATATAATCAAAAGGGCCAGACTTCCAAAATTATTTAGATCTCCAATGGACTTTTCAACACAGTTCTCTGCTAAGATCACAAATGATGCCGAAGGGTTTTGCAAATTCTAATTAACTGTAGATTTAACCATTTTACTGAAGCAGAAGAACAGATGAGTGATATAACTACAGGACATGTCAGCACCACAGCCAAAAAAGGTCCCAAAAACCTCCTGACTCCCAACCAGCAGTCTGCTATTCAATATTGCTGCAAATGGAAGCATTTTAAAATTACTTTGGCTACTTTGATTTTCTATTTCCTAAACTGTGTAAAAAATGTTATCAGGTTCTATGTAACAAAATCTTTTTCTTTTTTTTTTTTTTTTTTTTCCCTAGTACGAAAATGAAACACTTTAACTTTTAAGATATTTAAAATGTAAACCACACTTTTAGCTTTCAGGCAGTAGAAATTGTTGCAAGCATAAATTAAACTTTAATTAAATTAATTTAATAGGAATTTTGAGTGTTCTGCATGCATAGTTTAGAATTGTAACAATTTTATAACAAGAGTGAAATGATCAAATGGCTTGACTTTAATACTTACCATCACATTAAGTAGATTTCTAATTACACTATGGGTTCCAGAGAGAAAACCACAATTAATGAATGTATGACCCAGAGTCTTTCAAATCTACTGAACTGTAGGATGTTTGACACATAACATGCCAAATGCTGGTGGGACAATGAACAAGGAAGGTAAAGTGAAGGGTGTTGTGAATTCATGTCAGATTTTACTTAAGCTGTTAATTCAGCCTCAGCATGGGTCAATAGTGAGAAAGCAAAATAACTACACCTGTCTTTGGGGCTGCTCAACACTCTTTTTACATCCCTGTTCCCCTCTTACAGATCTGCTAAACTTTTAATTATGTAGGCTCACATGCTGCATATCTGATACCTGCTTTAGACCGAATTGTTCTAGAGGTGTGTGCTCTAGACGCTCTTTGACAACACTCAGTGAGGTGGTCTGAGATTGTGTGTTAGCCTTTTTTTAGTCCTCACTTTAGAACCTGGGATCTGATTTGGAAAAGTGGCAGGGCAGAAAACCGACCACAGCTGCAGCTTAAGTCAATGGAAGCTGTTCTTTGAATGCATCTGGCACTATATATAATCCTAGTAAAATGAGGGCCTGTTTTCACAGACTATTTCAATGTATCACCTAATTATCTACATCCAGAAGATGCTGAAGTACTTTTAAATAAAAAAATAAAATCCAGATGAAATGACATGATGAGGACAGGACCAAAGTGCAGAGAAACACAATATAAAAGAGGATATTGTCTAATTGTTTTCTGAAAGTATTACACCTGGAGAAGAATGCTGACCCATGAGAACATGACTCTCAGTATCTTCAAAGCTCAGAAGCATTCATGGAATAAGTTCCAGTGGAGAATGAAATTTCACCTTTTTTGTTTACCTGTTTCTAAACAATCTAAATCATGACAACTAAGAAATGACAATTGCCTCAAATTCAGAAACATGAGCCCAAATATTGGGAAAGCAGATGGATTTCCAACATTTTCCTCAACTAATGAGTAATTATATACTACCTTGACACTTTACTTGAAAAATCTCTAATCAACTGTTTCTAATCTCTTTTTTCATGCTTAGATCATTTTCAAATACACAGCTGTCTGTCTTCATATGAATACTTTCAGGCAAGTGTGTGGTGGAAGAAAAAAGTTCTTATTTTTTTACAATAATAATATTCTCTTTTCTTGTTTGCTTTTATTGATTCTTTTCATCTTGATCATTTTGGTTTTCAAGTGTTCCTGTTCTGGCTTTCTTAGGTAACCATTGCAGAC
Source organism: Ceryle rudis (assembly GCA_033439905.1). Classification (NCBI taxonomy): domain Eukaryota; kingdom Metazoa; phylum Chordata; class Aves; order Coraciiformes; family Cerylidae; genus Ceryle; species Ceryle rudis. Next base: position 25,602 of record JAAGNO010009505.1, on the reverse strand, counting down.
ACCTGTTTACTTCTCTGCACAGCACAGCATAACACTTCAGATAAAAAAAATTAAAAAATTACTGCAGAACAAATGATGTTTGCTTGATTTTTCTTTTTTTTTTTTTTTAAGAGCTGGGTAGTATACTACAAATACAACCAGGAATCTGAATGTAAAAGAAGGTAATAAGACTGCTTTCCCCCTAAAATATTAAGGGGAAAGAAACAAAAAAAAAAGAGAAAAAGGTGACTAAGATATACATCACTAGACCTTTATGATTCCAAAACCCTAAGTAGTGGATTTAGCAGAAGTACAACTGACTCAATTTTTCCTTTTCCAATCTATTCTGTAGCTATTTTCTCTTAAGTTTATATTTTCCCCTTAAGAAGATACTGGGGCATGATTTCTTTCCTCTTGGGGAGAACAGAACTTTTTTATCTTCAGTGTCATGATATTACTCAACACATGCAATATCAGAAGAAAAACTTTGTGTCTTTGTTCTCAGAATCAGAGTAGAATACTGACTATAATACTAACACATGCTGCTTTTTCATTTTCCTTTATGTTCAGAGTAGACTTGCCTGTCTAGAGAAGGGCAGTTATGGTCTCGTGAGCTCCCTGTTTTGACCAAAAGATCCAATGCAGATGTAGAGTTTTAAAGGACAGAGCCCTGTGTGTAAGAAACTGGCATGCTATAGAGTTCTCCCTAGCTGTACAACCCACTCAAAGAAAAGTGGGAATACATAAGTATTGGGTGAAAGGAGGAAGCTCACAAAACTCCACCACATGATTAGTTAGTAAGGTCCACTAAAAAGAAAAAGATGGACTTCTCTCATTGTAAAGAAGCATAGAGCTGATGTAAAGCAAGGGCACTACACTTCTGTAAACTTCTTAAAATTTCTGGTTTATCATCAGTAATGATATGACATAATATTTAAAAAAAAAAAATGGAAAAACAAAACATGAAAACTCAAGGAAATGTAAAAGTAATATTAGCAGAGCCTTGAAAACTGGGATTTCTATTGTAACAACTCATGCTGTATCACTGCTGTGCCATGAAATAGTCTTTGGTCACTGTGATTAGAAGACAGTCTCTCACAATTCTTTCAGCATTTTAAGAAGTAAGGCATAACTTAATGTGAGTCAAAGAATTAATCATATTCTTGTTCACAAGTACTTGTCAGCATTTGCTGTCAGCGAGAAATATTTACTAAGAGCTATTCTCCCAACTTTTTGTTTTCGTTTCCACCTCCATCTTTTCAAGGCCTCAGATACATAGCAAAATAAACATGAATCACAGCTTACCTTCTACGATGATTTTTTAGAGAATTCGCCATGTCATAAATGCTGAAGCCATTAAGAACCTCTGACCAAGACAGCACTTTTTAAGTGATTATGGCATTCTTTGGTACTATTTATAGTAATTAAAATTAAAGATGTCAAGTTTGAGGAATTAAGCTGTCTTCCTCCTTTTGTATTTCATGCAACTACAGAAGTGAAGTTACTTCTGTTCATTCATCAAGACTGACAAAAGGGATCCCCTACCTTACTGAAAATACCCAGTAGGTTTTTTAGACTACATTTCTGTCAAACATCTCTGTAAACAAAGAAAGGCTTTGACATTCAAACCATAACTAAAAGAGATGGTGAAGAGAAATATACTTGGGAATCCTGCTAAAAATGACTTCTTACCATTTCCTGTTCATCTCTTGTAAACACCAACTGGTTGAGATAGTTACAGTGGGTGAACAGAAACTGGATTCTACAATTGCAGTAGATAAACCCTACAAACATCTACACTTGAGTCAAGGTACAATTCTCACTGACAAGACTCTCTTGTAAGTCTTCAGGCATCTAAGGTCAGCTAGAAATCAGACCTGCAAATCTAACCAGGAGATGGGTATGATCTTATTGGTGCAGCTACAGAAATAATGAGAATCTATTACAGGTGAGAGAGGAGAAGATGTTAATAAAATAGATTCATATGAAAACTAACAGGCAAGGAAGTGGTAAATTACAATATTCACAGAATCACTGAATTGTTATGGTTGGAAAAGACAGATCACCACATCCAGCCATCAACCTCCCCCCAAAAACAAACAAACAAACAAAACAAACAAGACCCAAAAAACCCCCAACCAAACAAAAACACCTCACCATCCCAGAAGAGCAAGTCCCAAAGTGCCTCATCTAAATGTTTTTTTAATACCTCCATAGATGGTGACTCCACCAACTCCCTGGGCATCTGTTCCAGTGCCTGACTACTCTTTCAGTAAATAAATTCTTCCTAGTATCCAGTCTAAACCTCTCCTGGTGCAACTTCAGGCCAATTCCTCTAGTCCTGTCATTTTTCTCTTGAGAGAATAGGCTGTCACCCACCTCACTATAATCTCCTTTCAGGTCATTGAAGAGAGTATTAAGGCAGATGTATCTCAGTGTTCATTTAGTACATGTACAGATGGGTTGAAACCAATGGCAGAGAAAACTAAGATGAGGATGTACAAGTTACCCAGTGGAATAACCCCATGTGTGAGAGCACAAATATACTTGATCTTCTGGTTTTGTGCAACCAAATGAAAAAAAAGAAAATTCTACTGAAACATTTTGTGAGGAATTTACTCCTTTTTTTCAGTCCAAAAAATGAGATCAAAACCTTCATCTTACACAAAGAACTGTGTGAGTGTAGGGAAAACAATTTCTAAAAATATATGTGCTGTTGAAGAAAAATAAAGAGGTATTACACTTCAGAACTACAAGGTGGACAGCACAGTCCTCTATTTTCTAACTATAGTGAAGGAAATAAAGAATGTACTTCACATGACTGTTTTACACACTGCTGTAGTTGATAAATATTAACAATCAAGCTAAACTATGTGACTGTACTTCTATTTTACATCATCTCCCAAGCTGTGTGACAAAAGTAGGAGAGCTGCAAAGTTAATTTCTTTAAATAAATATAAACAATGAGCAAAATCTTCAGAGGTTGTAAGAGAGATTGTCAAAAGAGTTTATCAGGCAAACAGGATTATAGGACCTTGAGGCTGGTATAGATCTATTCCAGACCCATTCAGAAGAGAAAGAATCTAGTGCCCACACACACATGCACACAGAGGTGCAGACCTGGACACTCCCATTTCTTTGATAGGAAGTATAATGGTCATAAACCGTACCACAAGGAAATTCTCATTTCAGTGGGAAAATGTGGGGTTTTTTTCATTTGGAAGGTTCAAATGAAATCTTTGATTTGGGGTCAGCTCCAGTCAAATCAAGAATTTTGTTTCAGTTGACCAACTTAAAATATTATATCAAGGAGTGTATTTCATTCCCTTATTTGCACAGAGCTTGCTGATAAACCTCATGTTATGTGGTACATGGTCTTACATGATTTTTTCCTGATCAGGTTCTGTTTGATGATCCATCCAGTTGTACAATTCTGACTAACTAAAGGAAAGTACATTCTAGCCAGGGAGACTCATGCTAAAGAGGAGACTGGGGGCAACAGGCTCTCAAACAAGAATTCCCAGGAGGTGAAGTATATCCTGTGGAAACAAAGATTTTTCCAAACTGATTTGAAGCACATTTTTTGGGTCAATTCAATGAACTAACATAAAATTGTGAATATCCAGCAGTAGATACACAGACCAGTCCTAAGAAGTTATTCTAGAACATTAATGCTATGACTGTTAAAGATGCACTAAACTTCATTAAAAATTCACATATATGTTAGAGGGAAATTGTTTCCACCTACTGTGTCCTACTTTGAATAAGCTGCTTTTATAAAAATTATTTTCAGTTAAATGAAAGGGGATATTATTAACAGCAAGAATAAGAGCAGCATCAGTTGTGGTTCTTTACACTAGATCTGATATTATGGAACAGGAGGAAGCAATGCTGTAAGTTGTACTATATGTTGTAGGCCTTGCAAAAATGTGTTTAAGTTATTAGCCTAAATAAAAGCTTACTTGCACCTGTTGACAGCTGCAGTCCTAAGATTTGAACAATTTTACAGCTACATGGAACTTTTTTCTTTATTTTTCCAGAAATATCCAAGATTTGCTCTGTTGTAATAAAACATATATGTAAACCATACAAAGTACAAAATCAGTCTTGGCATATTCGTAAGCTTTGAATCCTGTCCAGGAGGCCAGCTGCCAATACAGAAAAAAAATCAGTATTTCCCAAGTAACATCAAGTGCACGTTGGTTTTTTGTTCCTCTTTTACTGACTGTATTGCTGGAATATCAAGACCAAAGACATCTGGGAATCTGACACTAATTAGAACTTCAAAGCCAGAGTTTTCACTTAACTTCTATAAATCCAAAAGGGTCTAAAAGCTTATAAATATTTACTCAGTCTAGTGAACACACATTAAAAATCTGTTATGCTTATAAAAGTCTTTCTTTTTTTAATATTGGCAAATGTTATGCTACTGTCCTGGTAATCTGTAAATCAGTTTAACTTGACAGACAGGTGGGCTGGGTCCCAGTGTGGTAATTCCCCAGTAGGTTCCCACAGTGGCAGCAGCAGTACTTGTGTGTTATGACACAGCAGCAGCTACAAAATCTGATCCAGCAATATGCAAAAGGAACTGGTTGGCTATTTCTGAACTTCTCAATCAAGTCTTCCATACCTCCTCCATAACAAAGACAGCAAACAATAGGTAAGCACTCTGTGAGCTTATTCCAAATCTGCTGGACTCTGCTGACTTAAGAAAATGAAGGAGCATAGTCAATAAAAGAGTTTCTCCATTTTTTTAATGGGCTACATCCCTTGTTTCCTCCTCTCTCTCTCAGTATTTTATTACTGGAAATCATCTTTTTTATCCAGATGTGTTATAAGTTAAAGAAGTAAGACTCTGATAGCTGCAGTTTTTATCATACTCAGAAGATGCTACACATCTGCTAAAATAGCCATTAACAGCGTGACATGAAATATATACAGTCTTTTCAGGATATATCTTCCTTTTCCTTTGCCACCTGGGTGGCTTGACAGACACAGAGAGGAGTACAAATATTCCCCACAGAAAAGCTGAAAGAGTCACTGGGCTTGAAGCCACCATTCAGAGCACAGCTGACGCTGCAGAGTTACACAGCAGAGGAAAAAAAAAAAAAAAAAAAGAAAAAAAAAATTCACAAAAGCACTGTTTGTTGCCTTGCCTAGCCAGAGACACAATTTATCCTAGAATGCAAATGAAATTCATTAATATAGACAAGGTTTGAATTTGACAAATTTCTTAAGAGTTTAAAGCCCTGTTTAAAAAAGTGATGTGTTCTTTAATGGCTAACACTGGTTGGTGCTTCCCATTTTGCTTCTCTTCTTAAAGGCAATTCTGCCAAACAACCATTTTTTCTACTAGCAATCTACCAGAGGAGTGATTCCACAGTTGACTCAAAAGAAATAATTTTATCAACTGATTAGGTTTGCCTCTTCATTTACATTTACATAATTGCTGCAGAGAGGCTCCACTCTGGATTAGATTCATGTAACTCTGGCTGTTGTACAAACCAGTTCTACCCAAGGCTCATAGCAAAATAACTTGTAGAGAATGAGAGTCAAAACATGATTATCTCAAATGTGTTCAGTTCTGAAGCCAAAAGAACTGTCTTAGAAATATTCAGTTCATGGATCAAGCATGAGGATGAACCCTTATAATATTAATATCTCCAAAGAAAGACACTGTCTTAAACTTCCCATTTAAAAACCTATTCAGCAAAAAATATACAGTTCAATTTTAATTGCGTTACTATTATTCATATTATCTTACAAACAGAATGAGGAAGAGTGCAAGCACTGTGTAAAGCATGTGAACTGTTTAGCTAATCTGCCTCCAATACACTTTTTTTATTAAAGTTTTATGGCAAAGATGGATATTGGAGAGTCTTCTCATGCTCCTCTTGCAAAGCAAATGAGCACAATGAAAAAACTTGTGATATATGTAGGAATTTGTTGTACCTTCTTTAAACTATCCTTCTTCCACAGGCACTGTGAATCAGGCACAAAGGTGTCCAGGAATTTTTATTTAGGTGAGCAACTTCTCACCACACATTGCACATTTTTCTCCTTTAAACTGCTACTTCAGTCTTATGTTATTATGTCTTTATTAAATATTCATGCCTAAATTTGATTTTAATTTCTTCTCCATTGTTCACTGTCACTCACTGAGATCTTCATGAAGCAACTGGCAAAGATTCAGATGGATCAACAATGCAACATTAATGTCCATGAAAATACATTAGGTACAAGTATTTTTCATTGTACTTCTAAGCTTGTGAGTAACTTTTTTCTTTCCCACTTCCAATTGCTCTTATTATTATTTTCCATCCTTAGGTTTTCATTCCACTATATCACCTCTTTTTTTTCCCCTCTTCTAAACATTATCACAATGCAGACACAAACCTTAATTAGGTGACACCTCCCCCAAATTAGATTTTTTTTAACCTGAAATATCAGGCTGAAGTATTTTACTCAGAAACAGTTCTTTTCATAGAAGGGAGTTATTGAATAATGAAATGATTTCCTTTACAGAAGCAAAGAGAACTTTCTAAAAGTCTGAAAAACTGCAGGTTATTTTCTCTATATAAGTCCTAAAGTTCAAGGTTAGCAGAAGGCCTACAAGAACTGATACTGCTTTGAAGAACTAAAATAATTTGTATTGATTCAGTCAATAAAAAAACATTAATGGGATCAAAGACTCACATGACTAATTAAATCAATAAACCCAGCAATATTAATCCAAACTTGCATCAGTATCTAAAAGCCAATATCATCATCGAAGCCCAGACAGAAGTTAAGCAATTATGAAATTGTGGGGGTTTTTGCCAGCTCTACTCCTAGACAATTGGAACTACAATTACCTTCACCTTCCTTTTGGGTGCTTTTTCACTATTAGAGTCAAGTGAACTGAAAAATCAAAAGCACAATAGCTTCTCATCAATTAGTACTTGTAACAATAAGTTTTCAGTATACTTCACCTTGAAAGTAACTAATGATGCCAATGTACATTTTGAATTACTGATGTTTGCACAGAGGCTTCTGTGGGATAGTAAAATATGGCACTTGAAAACTATTTCACTCACCAATGAAAGTCAGCACTTTCCAACAGAAACCAGAAGTATTAATTAATAAAAAGTAAATTTACTCATATTCTCATAGAAAACGATTGCTTGCTTCAGATACCACTATTAAACAGCAGCTTATTAACCAAATTCATATGTAAGGTATGTCGTAGATGAGGAACTGTTCTCGTTTACAGGCAAATGAAATGCCCCTACATTTGCAGATGTACCTTCTACATCAAATAAATCTGTTATGCTTCAAGATTAAGCAGTAGCAAAATTATTTAGATACTTTAAAAAATCTATTATTCCCAAAGTAGAAAGAGCAAACATAATGCCACTAGAGGTTATGAAAATCAGGTCCTGACTACTGTGAAACACAGAAGAATTCACAGTGACTTGCAAGAATGTAATTCCCAGGATTACTGTCCTGGCCAAATTCCAAAGATGTAACTGTTCTCTTGCTACTTGAAAATCCCTTGGCAGTTTGTCTTGGATTGTTTATTCTCCAGATTCTGCACAATTCAGATACTTTCCTGTATTCCAGTTTCACTTCCTTAAAGATAGGTTTCACGTGGCAGTAATCTTCCTACAAACTTTATCCATTGTTATCTAATTTCAAATACATTTTCCTATTTTGGAATAATAATTAAAAGATTTTATCATTACCTAGCTTTTATCTACCATGCTTAGCTTTATGGAAACGTGTCTCAGGCAGTATGGCAGTTTAAGCTTCTTCAACTAGTATATGCTTTGGGGTCCTTCTGAAATTGAATTACATCACTGAGACTCACATGAGAAAAACTTTGTGTACTTTTGCCTTGTCTCTCTGCCATAGTGGATCCTCATTAAAGGTAGGAAAGGTAGCGAAATCATGGTCATTATCTTGCCTGTGGCAAAATTCCCAATCATGCCACAGAGGTCAGGTTTTTGCCTACAGGTAAGATGTTCTACCGGATTGGAGAAAAGCTGGATCACGTGGAAATAATTACCTCAGAAATTTGAATGATATGTGAAAAAAATACCTGAAGAGCTCCAGGAAACCTGAGATAATAAAGTACCATAGCAACAACCTCAACCCAGTATGGAAACTATCTGAAGGGAGACAGGAGAGCCTTAAATGTGAATGACAGTACAACTAGTACAATACTAGCTACCTGTGCTGGCAGCATGCTGCTGCACTATCTAAGATAGGAAATCAAATTCATTCTGATGATGGAAAACTCAGATGTCTACATGGCACCTCAATACAAGACAGACACCAAGGTGATGAATTAGGTCCGAAGAAAGGTAACAAAGCTGGTGAAGTGTCTAGAGCACAAGTCTCACGAGGAACAGCTGAGGGAACTGGGGCTATTCAGTCTGAAAAAAGGGAGACCTTATTCACTCTCTACAACTACCTGATAGGACATTGTAGAGAGGTGGGGGTCAGTCTCTTCTCACAAGTAACAAGAAACAACAAGAATAAATGCCCTTAATTTGTGCCAGGGAAGGTTTAGGTTGGATACTAGGAAAAAAATTTCTTCACTGAAAGGATTGTATAGCACTGGAACCAGCTGCCCAGGGAGGTAGTGGAATCATCATCCCTGGAAGCATATAAAAAGATATGTAGTTGTGGCACTTAGAGGCATGGTTTAGTGGTGGACTTGTCAGTGTTAGGCTGGAGTTGATGATCCTAAAGGTGTTTTCCAACCTAAATGATTCTATGATTTTAAGAAAGGAGATGTCAAAATATATGACAAAGATTTATATACTGTAATGAATGGCCTGTCTTGATTGGGTACCTTTCAATGACATTTGCTGAAATTGTTTGCATGCAGAGACATAATATTTAAAAATCTTGGTAAACTTTAGATAAGGTGAGTGAAACTACAGATATGAGTCAGATGTCCCTTCTCATGTCAGCTAAATAGTTCATGATGTGACATTAAGTTCAAACAGGATCTGAAGGGTACAGTTTGGACCCACTCTGTACCACAGGGAAACATTTGCTCAGTTTGTCGGAAGTGTAATTCACTTGAGCATCACTAAAAAATGCCCTTATGCTTCAACCAAGTATGATTCTGTGAGAAAGGTAAGGGCTTAAACAGACTGTAGTGCCTTAACTCCATTTAGCAGTGGTCTATGGGATAGGATGAACTCTTCATCTTTTCTCAAGACAGTAAAATATTTTCTTTATTTCCTCTAGCGTATTTTAGCTGGAAAGCTAAAACTATTCATTTCTGATTCCCAGAAATTCTTATACGTTGCATTAAACACATTCCAACTCCAAACACTAACATGTATTCTCTTAGGTAACTTTTGTAATCCTTATTTGTTGTGGAGTATTTATAGAATAAAAGCCTTCCAAGCTGAACACCTGAGTCTACCTCCACAGCTTTTTCTTCCCCTCCCAGTGCCCTACATGACCAAGCTAGCATGAAGTACAGAATATCGATTAGAAGTGTACTATGGATTCCTTGCGTTGCAAGTTAAATTACTGTATACTGTATATTTTTAATTTCCTACATATAACAATAAACATGATTGATTCTTCAATTTCAGAGCATCGTTTTGGCAATTAAGAAAATAAATACCCTTTCCATGTACAGCTTGCTTTTTTTCTAAGTAAATGTCTACAGTGTATTAGCTTGTGTGTGACAGACAAATAACCACCCCTCTCCCTGTAGCCCTTATTCTGTTTTCTATTTCTTTCTTTTTTATTTATTTAGAACCTGCCATTCATTTACAGACCTGACAGTAAAAACCTCAGGACGTGGTTGTTCTGAAGAGGATTATCTTTCAGATCAATGCTGAAATTGATTCCAAACCACGCTTATTTATCAGCCTACAGCTAAAGTACTAGGAGTCAGGAAATATTTCCTCTCCTCCAAATCCATTCTCATTCTGCTGTTGGAAAATCACAATCCTACGGTCTCCATTAATACACACTTCCATTCCTTGTGCACGTGGAATATCAATGTCAAACAGACAATGCAGTTGCATTATCAAATTTACTTAAAAAAGAAACATTAAGAAAACAACAGCACAATTAATTTTTGCATTACTGCTGAACAGTTGCTGATGATAACTAGGAATATAGCCTTACTGCAACACATGACATTTCTGAATCTCTTCTCTATTTCACATAAAGTACTTTGTATATTTCTATCAGTACCATATAATAACACAAGAAATACACATTAACTATTTTTTTTTTTTAAAGCCACACTTACTTGCTTTTCATTGTTTGTAGACAGAAAGGGAAAAAACGGGGTAAAAAAAAAAAAGGCCACTGCATTGCTGTGACTATGTATGCAAACAGAAAATTACAACACAGAGATTCACTGAATATCTAGGCATGATACAACAAGTCATTCAGGTACACAATGTCAAATCAGTTAAAACCTATCCTGCTTCTGTGATTAACAAACTTCATGATGAATAATTAGGGACAATCCGATGAATGGTGAAAGTTAATGGCAGTCTTTCCATTTATTTCAGGAACTATATTAAGCCTTTTATTTGTTTGAGACTATAGTGATACTGTAAGCTCATTATGACATGACTTAAACTGTAGTTTAATACTGGCTGAAAGGACAGGACAAAGCCCATAGTGAAGCTTAATCTAATGTAGTACATAACCCAAAATAAATAAAAAAAATATTGCATAATTTACAATATATAAAGACATACAAACTGTAGGGAAATTTAAAACAATGTCAAATAACAGTAACATTTGGTGAATATAAAGATGAGTAGTTACATCATGCAACACTGGTTACTTCTCACTTTGTTTCTTTATAAGAGAAAACCTGTGTTTTGTGACTAAGATTCTAGAGCTTCATCAGCTCTGCTAAGCCCTCAATGGCAGAATGGGGATGTTTTAAACTCCACTAAAGCTGCAAAATGAATTTTTTTAAAATAAGATATAATTAATAAAAGTGTAGTACTAATAAACTGAGCTATGTTTAAAGTGGATACTAAATTCATCTCTTCAATTCAGGCAGCCAATTAAATATCCATTGCCAAGGCCCAGGAGGTATTTGTAGGCGGCTAGTGTTTAATTCTTTCTGAGACCAAAGACTTGTCTCAACAGTTTGTTGAAATAATGAAAGCAAAACAATAACTAATTTTCATCATTCAAGATATATTTAACATTTTTCTGGCTGATTTAGTCTTTGCATTTGTTTTAATATATCTCCTAATTAATCTTTAAGATCTATGAAAGTTATTTTCACCAATTATCTAATTATTATAGATGAGTTTTGATAATAAAAGATAACCATAAATCATCCTTATAAAGAGTAACTGGTATAATTAGTTCCCTATCTTCTTTCATGAGCTTTAATACTTGTTGGAAGACATAATTTGGACAATGTACCCCTAATGGAGCTACATGACAACTGCAGTTGTCTTCTGATGCTAGAGGTGAACCTAGTGGCTTATATCACTGCTGTGCACTATTGATAATTTTATAAAAAAGAAAGCACTACTTCCACCAAAAAAAAAAAAAAAAAAAAAAAATTAAGATACATAATCCTTTACCTTAAAAGTATTGGATCTGTGAACCTATGTAGA
>JAAGNO010009503.1:47232-75123 GCA_033439905.1 Ceryle rudis | reverse complement strand
CTTCGGTGCTTCTGTGCGAAATGGGCTCGCTCCGCAAAGTGAAGCGACGAGACGGTGTCTGAGGAAGGATGCCTGGGACGTTAGCTCTTCCCTCTCGTCTATTAAGTAGGATTTACTATATCGCTTTTCATAAACATTGGAGGTCTTTTAATGTGCTTCACATTTGAAAGGCACAGATGCTAGCCATGTTATTCCCCCTTACCTCTGGCAGAGGGTCCAGGAATACAGCACATAGTTCACTTCTTCAGTGGTTGCACTGTATTTATGAGCTCAACAAATGCTGTGTGGTGGAAGAGTGTTCTTGAAATTAGAGTTTTCCAGAAAGCAGCAATTGACATAACCTTTCCAAACTGTGATGGAACGAATAGTTGAAAAGATACATAGCTGCCAATTCAAATTATCCATGACACCTTGTCTTCTCTAAGGTACCAGTTAATAGTTGTTGAATTGGCAGAGCTATTTTCTTTACAACCTAATAAACCTGTAAACCTTTTCTAATTTTCCAGGTAACCACTGAGGCAAGAAATCTTGACAAGATGTCACAAAAAGCTCTGTACTAACGTAAAGAAAAATATTTTCTGAGTTGCATCAAGTGTTCGGTTAGGTCACAGGAAAAAATGCTTCGCGTGTATCTGTTGTGACACCTTCATCTTGGCTGATATTGGGGTTGCTGATATTCATGATTCATCATCCGTCTTTTGATGTGTGTCTTGAAGTCTCACCTGGATGCCTTTTAACATCCCATGGCCTTGCAGCACTATGGTAGCAGATTTTAGCCAGCACTTTTTCTATGTTTAGACTTTCCTGGTACTGCTGTGTTCTGGAATCATACTTCACCTCTGGCTTCAGTTTTTCATGCATATGTTATTGTCTACCGTATGCTGATGTATTGTAATTCTCCCACTGATGCTTCAGTTGCAGCGTTGGTTTTGTTGCAGTGCCTGGCACGGGTTCAGGACTGAGTAACTCCACACTTTCTAAAATGGAATCGAAGATTGAAATCAACCGTTGACTGAGTTGGTTGACTCAGGCATAGGCAACGGTTTTGCAGGTTCTCTGGCATGATACAGATGGATGCTTTTCTTGTTGTTGTAAATATGTCTGGTGCTGAGTGCAGTGAAGCACTTGTAATAATAGTAATAACTGGTAGCTTGAGGTGACAGAAAGGTTACATCATTTGTCCAAAGCTTGCAAGATTGTCTGTGAGAAAGCGACATGGAGGCTGAGTGGGAGACCTGATCTGCTCAAAAATACGTGCGCAGCATTGAGCTGCCACCCAAACCACAGCTTGACCAGGTACCAGAACGGGCTATTGGCAGAACCAAGTGTTGAGGTGTCTGCGCCTTAGCTCTGCTGATAAGCTGCCCTTCTACACACTAGGTTCAATTTAATGATAGTATTTCTCTGTGTATAACAATTTAGATACAGAATAGGAAGTAATCTAGAGCCCATGGTCTGTTCTTTGAAAAGTAGAAAAATGGTATATTAAGACTTTGCTACTTGAATACTTGATCTCTTTTGTTTGCTCATAGGCTTCAACTTTCTTAAAATACTGTGGAAAATGCTATTTACGGTAGCTGATGATTCCTGCATATCTTCCCTATTTTAATCCTAACACTGACTTCTGGTCACACTTTTGCTTTGATTAAAACTAAATAGATCTTAGCATTTACTTTAATGCTCCCTGACAGCATAGGTCCTAAACTGCATGGCACAATTACAGTAATCTCCAGAAGCCTGGGAAGAAGCTGAAGAAGCATCATCTCCTTTTTTAACTAATGTGAATAATTAGCCTTTGGTATTGGCATATTGTTTTAAATACAAAACGCTAAGTAATAGTATCAACAAAAGCAGAAGCCTATTACTGCATATGCATTTGCACTTTTACTCAGAGGATTTGTTAAATCAGGATCTCTTCAGAGATAGAACTTGTTTATCTGTACGGAACTCTGCATGATGAAGTCCCATTTCCTGGTCAGTGCCTTTTGATGTGAGTGTAGCCTTATCACAAGAAAATTTATATCCCTTTTATATTCATTACAGAAAGTATGTCATGGAAATTAGGTAGTTTCTACTTAATTTGTTAAATGGAAAGGGAGCTCTGTGCTAACTTCTCTGTCTGTGGTACAGAAAGCATTGTTGGTAACCAAAGGTGAGTTACTTCATAGCAATGTAATGTAACATCGTGCACATTTCCATTCCGCGATGGCCTCTTTCAACGAGATTATCAATGGAGTTAAGCTGGTTCACAGCATCTGAGGATCTGGTGGCCTACAGCCTGGGGGTGTAATGATCTCCAGGGGGTTTGCATACAAAATATGCAGCCGATTGTTTAAAGGTGTCTCTTTAACACGACACTGAAGCTTTTCTCTTCACGTACAAGAGTGAATTTCCAAGGGGTAGAGAACATTAAAATTATGGTTTACCACGTACAGAGTAACTCATGTGTTTTCTAGTGCATGCATGTAAAACACAGCCTTGTAAATTGTCGGTCTTGTACAATAATAATGTGGTTACAGCCTTCTCAGTAAATGATTTTTACAATATAGTCTTGGGAAGCCTGCTCTGAAGCAGAACACTCAACCATTTTGGTTTGAAAAGCTAAAAAGAAAACAACCATAGATTGCAATAACATAGGTAGTGGTCCTGTAGCCAGAACATCTTTTTTCCTTTGGTGAAAGCCCAGAATTTACTGGGAACTGCTATTGCACCTTTAAGGCCTGGTTTCATTAACAGAACAGAATGGCTGCCTCTTAGAACAGCATCTAGCTCATGATGGTTTAATGTTGCTTAACGATATTTTATAATAATTTGAAAAATTTCTGTTGCAATATTAAAAAAAAATCAAGTAGCAACAGAGAAACACTTTTGTCTTTCACAACAAGTGCTAGCATCCTCTGACATCTACCTTTCATTCTGGTCACCAATGAGTGGTTAGGATGGTATGTATTAATCACATGCTTCTATGTATTAGTCAAAAAATAGGTAAATGTCAATTTGTTCTTGAATTTTCATGCCAGCTTTATAAAATTTGGAGATGCAATAGCTCTCTATATATCTAGTACAGACAACTGGATAGTATGTTGGTTCCTGTAAGACATTTCCCGTGTATTCATGCTGGGTTGGACCCAAGAAAATCAAACTTATTTAGACTCTAAGAAAGATGGATGCAGCCCTGGTACTTGGGGGGGGAGGGAGGGGGGGGGCGGGTACAGCTCAATGTCCACATTTTTCTTCCTCCTGTATTGCTTCATAGCCTTAGGCTTCTGTTAGGGTTAGGGCTTAGTGAGCCACAAAGCCTCCTGTTCCTGGGACACTGGGGCTGCAAAAGGCATGCCAAGGGGAGCACGGTGCTGCACCAACACTGCTTCCTCCACACCTTCCTTTCTCAAACAGGCCACCCATCATGCTGGGCACCTTAGTGTCAGGCTGCCATCAGGCATCTGAAAGGTGATTTTTGTTGGCCTAACAAGACAGGGAAGGAACTACGATTAGAAAGGTGCAATGGTGCTCAGGGCTGCCAACTCAGAAACTACAGAGCAACTCTGGTAATTCAGGAGTTGTCAGCGTAAGGAAAGATGCCTGAGCTGGGATTGACAAGGGGCTGACATGTACTCCACACCATCCACAGATAAATCCAAACCTGCATTAATTATAGCTGTTTCTATCATCTGTTAGTTAAATATTCAAACACATCCCTTTGGCCCTTCTTCCATACTACCCTACATACTGCACAGACATCCACAAACCCACTTCAGTGCTTTGCATAAAAGCTCTGTTACTGTAACACCTCTCCAGTCAGTCAGCAATGCAGTATGACCCTGCCTATCATACTTTTGTGATCCTGTTCCCCAGTCTCATCGTGTCACCACTCTGATTTTAAAAAAGACATTTCACAGGCACAAACAGAATTTATATAGCACACCTACCACTGCTGTTTCTTCACAGGGGTGCCCTTGCATTATTTTAAATTCCCCTATATTGTTAATTGTACCTATTAAAGGCAAAAAACCAGATTAGGCTTATTCAGATCATCTATTACAATAGGTGGGAAAGAAGCTAACTGAGGGATGTACACAATTACTTCTCTTTTTATAGAAGCATCAAGTCTGTTTGCTTTATGAAGGTCTGAAGAGAGGCTTCAAATAGAATTATTCTTTCCATGTCTCCATCAAAAAGCAACATCAACAACAACAACCAAAACAAAAGAAACCTGTGTAAAAATTCTGGAAAGAGAATGACCAACAAATTCAAATGTAACAATAAAACACTTAACAGTGAATCCATCACCTTTTTAGACAATGTTTGACAAAATACTGTAATCAACAAAGACAACTGATTAAAAGGATGATGGCAGTTCTAGATTTTCTTTCTTGTTCATAATTATTAATGCTAACATTTATATTGTGTGGTTCAAGAGGAAAAGCAGCCCGTGTCTGATCTGTGAAACAAAGACAGAACTCCCACACTGAAAATCGGAAAGAATTTCTAGAAAGGATTGAGGTTCTTTTCTACAAAACAATTGTGAAACTCACCTGCTTCAATGGCAGATGACTTTAAAATTCTCCTACATAGCTTAGTGTTTCTACAAGCCACTGGTGACTTGGGCTAGCAGTCTGCACATAGAGTTTATCTGCATTTTCATTGCTTATCTACTTTTACATGTAATATGTCCTGATGATTCTTCTGCAAAATATTTCTTAAATACAGAACACTAAATAATCTCCACCGGGTCACCTGCATTGCCTGTAACTAACGAAGGGTATATCTTGTGCTTGTTTTACCTCATAAAGAACCAAGAGAATGATTTATAGATTGAGATGAATCCAGTTTATACTATCTACACATTGTCTCATTTTCCTAATTCCTCTGTCCACAGCTGGGTGTTCCAGGCAGCTGCTGAGTCAGAGAAAGAAGGACAATGGAGAACTGGAAATAGTTTAGTGCTTCAGAATGTATTCTTCCTGAAATACTGTGAAAGAACTGTGACCCTTAGAGCAGCTTCTTCCAGGTGCTATTCCATAATGGTCTTCCAGGTCCACAGAATTATGTAGCACAGATTCCCCTAGAAATATACTTTCCTATCTGGTGACAGAAATAAAATCACTTAATGGGCTACTCTTGCCCCGCAGTTTCCCTGTCATATTTCATGAGT
The DNA here is from genome assembly GCA_033439905.1 of Ceryle rudis. Lineage (NCBI taxonomy): Eukaryota > Metazoa > Chordata > Aves > Coraciiformes > Cerylidae > Ceryle > Ceryle rudis. The sequence continues at coordinate 69,968 of JAAGNO010009503.1, read as the reverse complement.
TTTGCCCTCCCTTCACTTTTTTATCTAGCTATGGGCTATGTGCATCCAAGGCTTCTCCCCATAAAGCACAGCTAATTTACTCCCTAACATGTCACTTGGTTCTGAATATAATTGTGTCTTGTCAATACTTTGTATCCTACAGAGTCCAACCTGTCCTACAAAGCACAGACAAATGAGATAAACAACCCCCAAAGCCACCCCAATCTAATCTAGGGGGCCGTATGTAGCAGCAGTCTGGCTAATTCTGGGTAGGGGCTACCTTGCAAAAATCATGTTGGTTATTATGGGATCAGGATCTTACTGCTGTACATCTACTTGCATATGTCAGCAGACATTTCTCTCAGCTGAGATATTCATAAATCAGAGGGTTAATGACTTCCAAAATCTCTATGCCCAACTCTGTGTACCAGGCAAGAAATGAACACTTAATGTAGAATGCAGTGTTTATATTCAAACCAGTGCCAACCAATAATGCTGGAAGAGTTCTAGATGAGCCTAAAATGTCATATTTGGGACTATTGCTCATGAATTTTCCCATTTCCTTTAAATATACTTTACAGAAAAAATGCATTCGACCTGAAAGTAGGACACTTTGAACTATACACATCGTCCCTGCTGCTGGTAGCCTGTGAGATTATGTACTCAGCCTATGAATTTTTTTGACTATGTTTTCATTAGAGTAACCATTTGTGTCTGTCTCAAGGATGTGTTATGAAACAGGATAAAACAGTCCTTACATTCAGGATTTGGCATGCACTGTAAAGTACTGTGTATCATGCATGAAGTTTTATAGAGTTTTCTTCTAGTTTCTGAGCCCAAGAAAGGTTAGAACTCAGCATTGTGTAATCCTGAATCCCAAAGTGCTTTTTCCTCTGTTGCGGAATATATTCCATTTTCATATAAGTCTTACTTAGTAAAATAGTCCCAGAGACTCAATAAATAATGCTAATTCATTTCCATGAAACATGTTCTGCTGTCTAACTACATAAAAGGCATAGTACAAATGCATTCAAAATTCAAAGATGAAAAACGTGTGCTTGGAGATCAAACTATGAGAAATCAGCAGGAGCACCCTTGGATAATTATGTTCGTTGCCCTTCAGGATCAGCAATGAAACATTAATTATCAACATTTTGTCAGTTCATAAAGGGCAGTATATACCAGAATATAATTTTAAGAGAATTTGTCATTAAATGAAGATGAATGATTTTTAGCAAGACAGGCTGCTCAGTGCAAAAGCCTAATGACTGCAAACACTACCAAAATGCAAGAGGTAATTTGTTATTGTAGGAATACCTTCAATGTTTCAGGATCTTTTTAATGCCCTGGATTCTTCCCCTACCCAAACTTTTATTGATTAGGGATTTAAGAGGTTTTTGTACAGACACATTTGGGGTTTTATATACTGGTAAATTGGAGCAAAAGATTCTCATTATAAAGCAGTTTAATGGCTTTGTTTGTCTCTTGGAGAAAACAACTCCAGAAAAGGAATCAGGTCAGTTCTACCACTAATGCCCTTTCAGGACATGAAGCCAAAGTAAGCCTTAGAATAATCATATTGAAGCCAAATGACCTCGCTGGGAAATGAGAAGTCTGCCAGACGCTTCCTTACTTACAAACCCAAAATGCAGTCCTAACTTCATTGACATCAATGGTAGTTTCCTTGTTGATTTCAGTAATAGCAGAACTGGACTGGGCTCCGTGCCTTTGTCTCCTGGAGCCCTGTTCACCTCTTTTCTCTTTAGAAAATTCTGGTGAGGGAGTCTGGGGGCTGTGTCAGTTCCATGAGGATTCCCCTGGGGAGCTGTGTCTGGCTGCCCTGTGAGTTTGGTCTCTGCCCTTGCTTCTCACTGGACACATCCTGCAGACCCTTGGCAGGTAGCAGTGAGCATTTGCTCCCCAGAGAGCTGTTTGCACTGGCAGAGGTGATGCCATTTCAATCTTCTTCCCTCTGAGCAGTGAATCATTAGCTAATCCACTGGAGCCCCTATGGTTGGTGGCTGTTCCTCAAGCTGTCCTGTTCCACAGGAGAAGAGGAAATCACAGAAATTCAGTTATGCATTTGCACCCCCACTCTCCTTATCCAGTCTCTAGTTTCTCTCCTCTCACCTTCTATCATGGATTCCCATAGAACTTCCTCTGGGCACTGTGCCTGGAAGGGGACTGAAGTTACTGCAGTTTGGCAGACTCTAAGAGACATTTTCCTCCAGGCTGATACTTGTCTGTAGCACAGAGTATGTGGGATGTTATGGCAAAGGACGCAGTCATGGAGTTTTAAAAGCCAGTAAAATGAAGATCCATTTGTCTCTGCCTTGGTGAGGTGTGAAGCATCTTTCGATTGCAAAATTTCTTTCTTTCTCTCATCCAAAGTGAAGGTGACAACCAGCTATCTGTTTGTCTCAGTGATATAAATTAAGACTCTGTTGAACTGCCTTTGTTTCCTCACCTCTGAGGCCTCCAGGGAGGCAGTCAGCTCAGCCTCCCATTAGTCCAATGCCAGTTGTGAGAAAGAAATTATTAGCATATTTAAAAAAAAACTGAATCAAAATTAAGTATGCAAAAGTAATTAACTTGGTGAGGTTGCTAGAGAATGACTCCACATCCACAGATGGAAGGTGAGTGCAAAACAAATTTGCCAACTGTCACCGTTTTGTTTAAGTTGAAGAGATGGAGCCCTGTGCTCTTTCACCTGAGGATACACTGAGAAAAAAACAGTCAGTTTGGAATCTACTGACTGGCAATTTTATCTTTAAGGAAGGGCAAGGCTTTTGCTTCTGGCTCCCTGGAAGCACTGTGTGCCTCACACATTGGAGAACAAGATCCCAGTATGATTCTTTGCTGCCTGGCCTCCACTTTGCTGTCGGACTGTACACATTGTATGCCCTTGGCCTTAGGAATAGTAACATTCATTCTCCTGAATGAATGGCCTTATAGTCTTTTCTCCTACGAAATGTGAAACACCTTTTTTCTTGGCTTCTGAGGAGCATCTTCTCAATATTTAATTACAAGTCTGTTATATGAACCAGTTTCTTTACCATCTAAAGCAATTCTCCATACCAGTTTCACTTTGGCCTTTACTAGATTGGATTCATATATCTATACTAATTATCCAGTAGTTTTAGGTTTGCCTAAAATTATCTACCAGCTGCTGGGAAGATGTTTAGAGCACTGTTAGAAAAATGTGTTATTAGAGAATCACATCAGAGGGGAGAGAGAAACAAGCTTTCAGGTATGTGATCAGGTAATTTCGAAGGTGAATATTGTAAAGATGTGAAATTTAGAAATATCAGTGGCCATTCTACTATTATTTCACTCGTAATATACGCTGCTCTTTATCAGTCAATGCTCATAGGAGAAACCATAAACACATATATTCCTAAAGAGATTTTGCAAGACTTTTTGAGACTAAAGATTTTGTTGACTTTTTTTTTTCATTCAAACAAACAAACAAAATATCCAACCAACAATGAAGATAGAAAACCATTTTTAAAATACCAAACTAAATAAGCTTTAACAAACTGAACATTATCTGTAGCTGGTACTATTACAGCATTTGAAACTTAAATGCTGAAGATTAGTGTTAATATTACAGGGTCAGAATATGACTCTAGTGAGGAATAAAATGTAAAGCCACGGGCTTTTTCCTTTGGCCACTGAGCAAATGACAGAAATAAATGAACAAATAATATGTTTTTCTTAATACTGCTTTTTACTTCTCCATCACATGAGATGAATTAATGAAGCATAAATTGCTTTCCTTGGAGTGTGGCTTAAACCCAGTCTTGCTCCAGATGGGAATGTGCATTGATTTCAGTGGGAGCTCCACACTAGGGAAGGTACCTACCACAGTAACTAACTGTACCAGTTTCTATTTACAGCCTTCTGAGAGTGCTGAATCTCATGCAGGGCTGTGGCAGGGCTGGGCACAGAAACTCCTTCCTGAGGCTTTCTGACTCCTGGCAGTCTTCCTGAACCAGACTAAACCAGCTTCTTACAGATAACGGTGCAACCCAGTGCCGCTGAATAAAACTGACAATGAGGGCTTTTGGGTCAGACCTTCAAAGGCAATTTTCCCTCATTTTTTGTGTCTTGTTTCGGATCCATTTTTTCATAGGAACAGCTGTCAGATTATACACACTGTGCAGACCTTCCCACCAGGCTACATATAGCTGCATATTCTCCCCATTCTGTGAAGGACAAACTGCTGTTTAAAGTGCACAGTTTCAATTCTTAACATAATGAGAGATGGTGAGAGCAATATCCTAAAAAACAATGGTAACTGTATTGTCAGCATTGTGATTTATTAAATCAAGTTTTCCTCTCACAAATTTTCATTTTGAAAAATGAAATATTACTTTAAGCAATCAGTTGATCCCCTGTCCCTCTGTCCTGCATCTCACCCCCTCAGTCCCCTGGAGGGAAGGCATTAAAGAACAGATACTGAGACCTATGTACTTTAGGTGTTAGCAACTTATGTCTCTTTTGCACTAGCTTTAAGATAATCCGAGAGGTCCTAGAAAAGATCACCCCTTTCTCACAAATCAGACCTCTAGAAAGACGTAACTAATGCAGTTTGATTTCTGCATTTTTTTTTTTCCCTACATCTCTGAGGCACTAGTGAGAGAACAAAGGGACTGGTGCTTGTGGTGCCAGAGGTGCTGAGGAGGCAGTCAGTGACCAGCATGCTCCTTTTTCTTTCTATATTTATGAAGTGAACAAAGTATTCAACAGAGATGTAACAGTGGTATTAGGACAGGAGGGGGGGAATATTAAGGCCTATTTCAAGGCTTGGCCACATTTTATGAAATTATTTCCATATTTCCCAATTATTAATAATTATTTCCATTATTCCATCATTACTATTGTTTAAATATTTTTCAATTTATAATAATTATTAATAATTTCAAATATATTCTATATAAATACTATTGATAATTTCCAATTATTTCCATCAAGATGGGTGCAAGAGCCCTTGTACAGGCCCCAACGACATTTTCCACTACATCCCATTCCTCTCTGATATACAGACACAGTGTGCTAGAATGAATGACTGACCTTAAATCATACACTCGCCTTTACTGTAGCTCTCTCTGCCTCATCTCCTAAGTATGTTCATGTGAAGGAAAAAGATCAGCTATGACCGAAACCACAGCACTCCTATGCTAGGGTTTGCATACGCAAAACTGCAGTGATCTGAGGACTGGACAGACCACACCTAATGCATATAAAGCACTCTGAGCTTGGGTAGTCCCCAAGTTGTGTCTGTTCAGCAGAGGTATAATGCAAGGGTGCTGAAACTTTGGCCTAAGTCCCTATCAAAAATAAAGAGCATGTGCAAGACCTCTTCCAACAGGAATCTTAGCCAGCCAAAGCATTTTTTCAAGCATCTTCCTAGTTCTATTTTGTTGCGGTGATTTCATAATAGCTTCTATGAGTTTTTTTCCCCTCAGTAATTATTAAGAAACTTTTTTTGTGTTTACCTTTTATGTAGAATAGTCTGGATATGAAAGACATTGGCAATGATTTCTTACAGTGAAGAAAACCATAGCACTTAATTTCATTGTTTTAACAGAGTAAATCTAATGTAACTATTTTCATGCTGGGACGGTGTTAGGCCACTATGTTGCAGGCAAGGTAAAGCGTCTCCTTCTGTGAGTCCCCCACATAGACAGGTATTTATATCAAGGAAAATATCGTCCTCGTAGCATGTTTTCAATCAACTCCGCACAAGGGAGAAAAGACATTTCTTAGGAGTCAAATAATTTGTGTGTTTATAGGGAGGCCATCCACTGCCTTTCACGGGAGTATACAAGGAGCAGGAAAAAGAACTCCTTTCTCATAGAATATCCTTTTAATGGTTTCCCCAGTGGAGTGATAAAAAGGCAAAATATCCCAGCTAGAAACCATTTTATACCTACTAGAACAGATGATCAGAATTCTTACCAGTTTCTAGGTGCTATGGAAAGTCCTCAAACAGTAGGGGGAGTTTTCTGTACATTATCCAAGAAGACTGGATAGCAATGACACTTCTGGGGGCAAAACCAGGGCATTATCAGATGTTGGCTAGGATAAGGTGGCCGTTAGCTGGTGAGGCAAATAAAGAAACAGTCAGCATGGGAGATGGTCATTTTGAGATCTCTGTCTTCCTAAATTAATCAATACTGCAAATGAGCTAAAAATTGTGCAAACATGCAAATAAAATAGCATGAATTGTTTACAGCAATACTTGAGTATTTGTTTATATGCCAGTCTGTATCAACACAAATTAGATCAGAGATAATCAATTCAGAAGAAAGGTTGTCAAAAATGCAACTCATTACCAAAGGCTTCATTAATCCAGGAAGTGATTAACTTTGCACAGTGGCTTCTGAGGAAATAATTAAAAGGAACTGGTTTGTTGTTTTTTGGGTTTTTTTTAATTTATTTGTATAAAGAATTTTATAATTGAAAAAAAAGGTAAATTCAATACTTAATCCTGTAAAATTTACTTCAATCACACTTCTGTAAGATCTATTATTAGTCTGCTAATAGCAACATATATGAACAGTGGTCTGAGACAGGTTATGTGAATGTGTTTTGTCTCTTCAGTCTATCTGATAACACTTCCTGAACAGAATCAATATTATTTTATTCTCTAGTTGCAAGAATTTTTCATATAGCAACAGGGGAGATATAAACACCTAATGAAATAGGAAAATCTCATTCTAAAGCCAAAGAATTGAATATGAAAGATTACCTGAGAGGGAAAGAGTAAGAAAAAAGGAAGCAATTTCATTTCATTCATTTTTAAAACCAACAGATTTTATGCTGGTGGCATCCCAATATTTTATTGAATGACAAATCTGTTTCTAGCTTTTTTTGAGCTCATGTTTTATTCATATAGGGAATTTCTACTTAAAAAACACAGGAGTCTGGTCTGTTGGTTTTGTGGTGGCTGATTCCCACAGAGATGCATGTTCAGCATTTGTCAAAGATCAATCTTTGTAGTGTGGAGATGTACTGAGATCAGATTCTGGGCTCAGAGGGAAAAAAAAACCAATTAGTTTTTCTAAGACCTCTCTCTTAAGAAAGCTGACTTCTCATATAAGACACCTCCACATTTGCACCAATTATTTTTATCACACACATTCATTTTTTTCAAAACAGGAAGGATTTCTCTGGGAAGCATTTTAAATGGAACATGCTCCCAGGCTGGATATATAATTAAGAAAATCTTCTCTAAAGCTGTGACGTGCAAAATATAGCTGTGACTGTTACACAAAACAGCTGTTTGTTCAAGAAAGGAGCAGCCTCGATTTCATCCCAAAGCTTCAAATCTTGGCTTTAAGCTGCTGATGAATACAGCATAGCAAGTTAGGGGTCTGTATCTTCCCTAAAACAGGCAGGTGAGAAGGGATGAACTGGCATGGCCATTATTGTGTCCTTTTAGGCTGCTGGAAAGATTTGGCAGGTGCAAGTTGAAAGAAAGGATGTACAGCAGTTTCCTACACACCTTCTCCTGAGCCATGAGGAAGGAGAGAACACTGCTGGATGCCAAGTCCATTGGCTTGTGCCCCTGCTCTCAATTTACGAGAAAATCAACCTCTGCACAAAAGCTGCCTGCCACTCCTCACAAAGTCCAGGGCAGGCTGTTCGGTAGGGCTTGCTATTTGCAAACAAATGAGCTAAATCGCTTGGGTTTCTGCAGGCAACACTTAACTTGAGTGCTGAAACAGTACCATGCAAGATCAGCTAACCTGTCTTATCTGCAGACATGAATGTATTTATTTATGTATCTTTGTGTAGGGGGAGAGAGAAGAGATAAAAACCAGAGAACAGAACAGTAGGAGGAGCTTTTTGTTTTAGAACTACTGGAATATTGAGGGCACCCTTCTGTCAGGTTAGGTCAATAGGAGAATCAGTGATTTGAAATACACAGTGGTATGTCTTGAAAGAGTTGGAAAAATGCCACTCTTAGTTACAGCATGACAGAGTAGGTTGCTTAGTTTCAGACTGACATGTAAAGTGGCCTGGGGGAAATTGTTTTCACACTTCACCTAAAGCCACCAGCCAAATGTGTGAAAAATCCTGTTGTCAGAGCATCTGGCAACAAGGAATGTGGTACCGATACCCAGACTATATTTTATTTAAAATTGGAAATAACAGTAGGAAGTCTGGAAAATGTTCTTGCACAATTCAATTATAGTACTTTGTTAAGTCTGTCATAATTCTCTGCAGACCTAATTATATCGACAGCTTTTCTTTAAATCCCACTCAAAACCACTTAATCCTTCATACACAACAGAAATGTCTGGGTAAGATGCCACAGGCTGTTTTGCAAATGGACTGTACTATTCTTGCAGAGTTTGAGACTAAGTTCAGACGCTGGGGGTGCTGGAAACTGAAGTCTGAAATGGTCACACCAATCATGATGGTGCCCTTCCAGTGTGCTGTAATTGCTCTGAAAAATTTCTGTCTGTGAGCAAGTTCTTCCTCCACTCTATCAGTGTATTTGAGACACCAGTAAAGACACTATGTTGCTAGATTTTAATGTGATATGTGATAGCGGCTGTCCTGAGACGATACTAAGCTGGCTACTGAGCAGTCACTTACAGACCAGTTTGCATCTGAAGGTGTGAGCTGTACTGACCTTATCACAGCTGCCATAAGGGAAAAAAAAAAAAAAAAGTTAAAGCTGCCAAATTTAGAATCTGGGTATTTGAAGACTCCCTCAACTGAGAGATGCAATTTTATATTAAACCACAGGATTTGGTTTCAGCTGTGTGGAGAATGACATGTCAATCCACAAATTCTGTCTTTGGGGTTTCTAATTCAATGGGTCTTGAGTTGAAAAAGGATTTTATAAAAATACATTCATTCCAAACTCCCTTTGCTGTTTTCATGTTTATTTTCCTCATTTCTATTCATTTGCCCTCAAACAGGCTGAAGAGATGTGTGCAATCTTATTATCACTGACTGTGATGGAAATTGGCTGGGGCATGCAATTTACCTAGACAGAGTCTTGGAATCAACTTCAAAGTATCAAGGTTGAGCCCTGTAATTGGAGTGTCAAAGCCCCTAAGGGTTTCAAGACCCAGTCTGTGAGTGTCAGTAGGGTAATTTATGTTAGTGAACATACCCTGAATTTATTTACATTAGAAGCACTTCCTGCAAATTTCTATCACATTAAAAAATAAGAAAAAAAAAAACCAAACCAAAACAACAAACCTGTATTTTGACTTAATATGATGGCACACTCACATCAGGCCTGGGGCTTTTACTTCACTGTTTACAGGAAGACCTTCATAGGAAGTTATATTTATCTTATATTTTCAAAGAAACATTTAGTTCAATATTAAGTTCTGATTCCTTAGGCATTTATTGCTATGAGTGCTGAAAACTCTGTTTCCTGATCTGTAAATATGGTTTGTCTTAGCTTTTAAACTGCTGCCAGAGAGGGTACTACTCAAGAAAAGTCCTCTGTCTCCCCCTAAAATTGACTGTTTAGGGGACTGTCTGGGGTATTGCGAGTCACAGATCAAAGACATGGTATAAAAATAGAGCTAGTAGCACTCTCAACAGTACAACCTACATGTAAATCATAGTGACGGTGCTATAAAACAGCTCCAAAATGTATACAAATTTACAGCTAGAAATACTTCTAGCTACAGATAATTAGGTAGCAAATTGTCCTGTTGTACTGAGTCAGCTCCTTGCGTAAGCAAACACCCTTAGATCCAGGTGGAAGAATATGAAAGCAGAGATGGTGCACTGTCTTGAAGCAATAGTTTAATTTGATGGGATGGATCTGGAGCAAGAGTCTGGAATCTTTGTTTAGGCAATGTTTGACTGCAGAGGGCACTGGACACTACTACTGCCTTGAGAGATTACTTTTTCCTCAGTGTTAAAACTCACCAGGTAGGTGTGCTCATCAGTGCACTGCTATTAGCTGGTTACTGAGGCCTGATACAACCAGAAGCATGATTCCAACTTTTACTAAATTGTCTGTCATCACCGGTCTGTTTTCAGTGCAAGGGATGAATCAGGAGGGCCAGCTGACAAGCAGGGGGAAGTGAATGCTTGAGGGAGGAGGACACAGCATTTTCTGAAACAACCCACTGAAATGTAATGTGGCCTGTACTCTGCAGCAGGGTGAGGACTGGTTCCTGGAGTGCATGTAGAGCAGCTTCTGTCTCAGGCATTGAGACTCACAAGCAGTAGAGAAATATTAGTAACACTGTTCTTGGAAAGAGAGAATGTGAAGCATTGAGTTTCTATAATGCACTTAGAAGCAGGTGATAAGCCTGTGCAGTGCTGTTTGAAACAGATGTGCAGTAATCTGGTATCAGTTCCCACAGTCTATGGGGCCAGAGTCTCAGCTTGAAATCTGCTTCTGAGCAAAAGGAGGGGGAGCCTCTGCTGAGGCTTCTCAAAGGCTAGATTAGGAATAAGCAATTAGATGAAGGCTTTTTTCTGTTCAGGTTAGTCAGTGGCCACTGCATCCAGCTGTGGTATCCAGCATGGGTTAGATCAAAGAGGGAAAAAAAAAAAACAAACCAAAACAAAACAAACACCACAATCTCTTGCCTTAAATATATTCAGAAGCCCACAGTAAAAGGTATAGTAAAAGGCCTGTCCACAAGACTAGTCGTTCGTGCCTCCAGGTGACAAGCTAGTGACAAAATACAGGAATTGTTTTTTTCACATGAACATATTTTATCTGAAATATTTTGTAATGTATCAATTTGGTTTTCTGCATTACACAACTATTTCAATTTCCACCAAGTGTGCTGGTTTTAAGTTGCACCATCTGGTTCTCCATCTCTAACCTGTACCTCCTGCTTACTTCTGCTTTGGCTCATCAACTAATAGTGGTCCTGAAAGTCTTGATTTTGATACATGAAACAGTATTAGGAATGGACTTGCTGCACTGTGCTTTATTAGCATTTAATATGCTTCAGTGAAAAAGGATTAACTTGAAAATTTCAGTGGATTCTTGAGAAAGCCCCAAAAGTGCTGACCCAAATTTGGAACAAAACTTAGCCATTAACAGTATTTTAGCAAGGATTATTTTACTGTTGGACAATTTAAGGGAGTGGAAATAGGCCTCAATACAGGGCAACAAAGACTTAAAATAATTTTCAACTGGAGCACCATAACTGAGTGGGCTGAGCAGCCAGGTTTGTTGCTGAGTGTTGTCCACATTAGAGAAGCCTTATAGCCGATCTATACTGCCATCCTTTAAAGGGCTCTCGGCAGTCATGGATTGAACAAACACAGACTCTCATTTAAGATGGCTCATCCATGTCAGTGATGAAAAAAGTGGCAGAGTAGCTGGGCCATCGCCCTTACCTGTGCTGCAGCTCTTCTGTTGCTAAATGACTGAGATGACTCTTCCAGGCTGAATGACTGAGGAGTTTCCAACAGCAACAGATTCACAAGCAAGAAAAAGGATAAACAATGTCCCGACGAGACACCACGATCCAGCAGACCTTGTACTGGCTCTGCCACAGACTGACTATGTATCCATAAGCAGCTCAACAGTCCACTCTTTTGCAGCCTCTAGACTGCAAATAGCCTGCATGTTGTTTTAGGTGGTCATGGAGTAGAGGTCTGATTGCTGTTCAGTATGTGGATACCACCAGAATAAGGATGATATTGTTTTGGGTTCCTACAGCATAGGTTTGGGATCCTTTGCATTAGTGGTACGCTTCACCTTCTCCACGCCTCTGACTTTTATGAAGATGATGATCACAAAACCCCATAATTAGAAATAAAGCAGCTAATGGTTGTAAAGGACAATGAACTTCTCAGAGAACACAGTATGTTCACATCAAGTGACAGCAGCAGGATTTTTTTCTGATAATTAGCTTTTCCTTACAGCATTCCTTACCAATTTGTCTGAAACTATTGACACCAGGCACAATGCATTCTTCCATATCTCATTGTATCACTACAGGCTTCTTTTAAAGTTTCCTTTGCACTTATTGACTGATAGACATTTTTGTTGCTTTTCATCACAGGTGGCTAATGTTCCATTTCTGGCTGGTACATTGAGGTGTGATCATTAAGTTAATACCCCATTTAATATACTAGTCTGCATTTAATCTGAAGCAAAACCATGCATAAATACATGCAGGTTTACCTTTTCAGTCCCTCTCATTATATGTAATTGCTTGAGAATTTTGTTTCTATATGGTAATTATTTTCATGCTGATATCTTTTTGTGCATACAGTAATAATTACTTGTTTTTCACTGAAAATTATCCCAGAGATTGCAGGGCAGACAAAATAGTTTTCCCCTATCACTGGCTCTGACTAATCTCAGTTTTGTCTACACTTTTGATTTATGAACTTTGGCTCATTACCAGAAACAGAACAAAATAACAGTATGTGCTAAAACATAGTTGACTCGTGCGTGCCTGCTTTAAATAAAAGGAAACATTTCTTCTTTTTGAAAAGGTAAGAGGCTTTTGTGTGAAGCTGTTCAGAATCGTGTCTCAAAGCACTAAAGGTGTCATTTGTCACTGGGATAGAGCTTGAGCTTTACTCAGAGGCATAATAATGTTAACATATTCTTTCCCAAGTGGTTTGCATCCCTGGAGCTCAAATCATTTTATGAAAAATAATTAATTATCCTTCAGCATAGCTGCTGCCACGTAGGCCAAACAATTATCCACAACATTAGAAGAATAATTCTGACACAAACAGGTTGGTGATTTGCAGGGATCACAATGAAGGTGTGAGGTGAGGGTCTCTACCTGTCTGAGGTTTAGAAAAGCTGGAGACTCAATGCAGAAATGAAATTGTTCCTTAACAGTGCACAGGTGAATATACATAAAGTATGGATTGACTTCAGTTTCTTCTCCATGAAGACCATGCCTACTCCTCTAGAATTGGCTCTTAATCTATTCCAGCATCAAAGTGTCTTCATACTCAGTTCTCTATATTCTCATCTTCAAATTTCTTTCCATCTCAACTGCCTTGTCTTTTCTTCTCAAAGTTCCTTGAGTCAAGCTCTTGTCGATCCTCCATCCAGTCTGAGATCTCCAGAAGAATTAATGACCTTGCAGTATGTAAGGTATACAGCACATGTACTGCTGTGAAGATACATTATACCCTTCCTCGTCTCTCTGTATTATCTCAAGTTTGCAGACATGCTGTGAACTAATATTTTATAGCTTCTATATTTATTTCCCTCCACTTTCAAACTTGCGGTGCCTTGTTTACATTTTTGATTCTTTTGAAAACATTGTATAATTTTGGATAGCTTTCAAAAATATTTTCTCTAGTTCAAGTACACGTTGAGTGGGATGTGAAGGAGAATCTGTGACTGTTCTGTAAGAGCTCAGACTAGACTACTGCTTCTCACACTAATTCTTGTGTTGGCTTTAAGCACATACTCAGGGCATAAGGCTTGGTCATGATTCCCCTCTTGAATTATTGAAATCACACTGTGATAGCTGCTCTGGTCCAAGTGGTAACACTGAGGCATTTATAGCTAGAGTTGCAGAGTAGAAATACTTTTTTTTCCTGTTTTCTGAGCTCGAGAAGTAATTTTAAAATATGTATGTATGTGTAATCTATTTGTGGCTTATCTTTCTAATTGTTAGTATTGATTGCTTTAATTCATGGTAGCATCAGAATAACTTCCTGTTTTCCTGCTTGATATTTTTGAAAAATAAATTTGCACCAAAGCAGTTAAAAAAACTCCACAACCCCCAAAAGCAACAAGAGGCAAAACTATACTTCCAGAATCTGTTCTAGTTTCTTTTGACTGATGTCTGATAATCATCTAGTGAAAACTGAAAGGAAAGGGTGGGGATGGATACAGTCCCTAAGGCATTTTCAGGGGTGTTCAACCTTCCTCAAACGGATCTAGAATTTCCAAGGGGTGTAGGTTCTATTTCAACACCTAAACTAGTGTCTGGGATTTCAAAAGACTCATGTGCTTTGCACTATGAATTTAGCCACTGAGGACAGAGCTGGAACAACATTTCTTAGGACATTTAGGCTATACCTCAACTAAATATATCCCAGTGAACACAATGATTTATTTTTTATTTTCTTTATATGTATGGAATTTCTTTACTAACAGCTTTTTGTGAACTAAGCTCCTACAGGGGCTGTGTTGAGATTTTGTAGCTTTACTCCCACTCCAAGTTTGTCAGAAATTCTTAGCTGTTTGTGCTTAGTCTGTCATGAGAGACTTTGGAATTTGTCTCCTCTTAATTAATTGAACAGCTTTTTTTCTGATTCTTTTTGTCTCCCATTTTCTGCATAGTCATGCTGAGTGTTTTTTGACCTCTTCATTTTCCTTTTTTTAAACCAACACAGCTGAAACAGGCCTGTTTTCAGGAATATGTCTCCACTTGGATGCCAAAACATGCAGGCACTATTTTTTAGTCTCTCAATTCTTCTTCAGAATGAAGGCCAAGTATGGTGAACCATTGGAATAAGGTTTTCCAGAGGCCAAGTTGCTGCTTCCCAAATCCACCTTCTATAAATTGATTCCTTCTACCTCCAGTGAACACAGTTCATAGCCCTGTTTCTCTCTGGATTAAAAGAGGTAATACATCAATTTTACAGAAATAGTCATAGAGGGACCCTGGCCTTACCAGTTGCCAAGTAATTATTACTAAGTGCTATTTGTCTCCTCAATTGATTACAGCGCCCTAGTGAGAAACACTCAGTGCCTTAAGGATTAGGCCCTGAATCATTTCTAATCACATCCTTGGCTCCTCTCTGTTGGGTCTGTTGAGCTGTTAGTCATGCTGAGATGGTGGAATGCCATGAAGAGTTATAAGAATTAAAGGTAGGAAACCTTCAGCAGTTTATATTGCCTGCATTTGCACCAAGATAGAGCTCCTCAGACTTGCAAGGAATTGCTTAGAGTGAGTTTTGTAGCAGTCTATGGCTGTTCTTTCAAAGTTGGTAGAGATATCAATTAAGGAACAGTAGCTACTGGGTTGGGATTCCTTAGAGGTTTGAGAGGTTCTGAATAACAAAATGAATGTCATTATGGCTTAGGGATTCTTTCACTTCAACATAGCTACTTTGACAGTAATAAGCAAAACAATAGAGAAACCCGTCAATGTAGCATTCAGCTAGAACATTCTTTACACTTGCATTAATTACCCTATAGTCAGATAGTTCTGTGATTAAATTTACATTAAAAAACCAAAACACATTAAGACAGTTTGTCTAGCTTAATTCATTTTCTCTGCTTTCATACACAGATCAACTTGACATCATTTCAATGGCTGAAACAACAATGATGCCTGAGGAAATTGAGCTTGAGATGGCAAAGATCCAGAGACTTCGTGAAGTCTTAGTCAGAAGAGAATCAGAACTCAGGTTTATGTAAGTATCAGTACTTCTGGGAAAACGCTATGCAAAATGAATCAAAATAGGAAAGAATGCTATTTAGAAGACTTTTATCTGCTTGACATTTTAAAAGGAAGAAAGATAAAGAGCACCCCACTTAAGTGAATGCTTGCAAAATGCCATTGGGAAATTATTTTTGTAGTTACAAAGGAAATTACCTTTTTTATTCTGCATGATTTGCAGAAGACATAAAAGAGATCTAGTACTTACAAAAGGAAACTTTAACAAAGTATGTGTCTACAGTGCATATTTTTATACCTGACTTCAACCCTTGTCGGTAAGGATACTTGTCTGAAGAAACCACCAACAAGTAGGGGGGATTTGGAGCTTTCACAGTCTAACATAGTTCAGGCTTTATTCCTCGCTTTGTTAGTGGTCTTAGACAGTTCATGCCACAGGAGAGCACACTGTCTTCTGGACTAATAGCAGCCATTTATGAACACAAATAACATTTTGACTTATCAAATTAAATAGCAACACTCCAAGAGAGATTTTCAAAACTCACCAAAGGGTCAGGTATAGGAGCCTCACTGAAGGTTAAGGAATATTAATCCTGTTCTGATGTTGAAGTCAATAGGGTTTATATTCCTAAATCACAGAATTTAGAAGACCAGAACTTATTAATAAGGAGTATATTATTTTAAAGTCTCATCTCTCTGTGAGTACAAAGGCCTTTACTAACAGGCCAAGATCTAGTAGTAGATTTAAAACCTGCTGAACCCAGACCATTGGCATTAATGAAGCTACAGTAGCCTGAAAAAACTCACTTGCTTTCTTCTCCCTTTAAAGTACAAAGATAGGACCGGTACTTTAACCCTTACACATGGAGGTTGATTTGGGTGCCCTGACTTGCACTACCAGAAGTTAAAAGCCTCACCCTCAAACAGCAGAGACATACGTCTTTTAGTATAATCCCCAAAGACTTCAGCCCAGAATCACTGCTTAGACACCTGTGGCAATAAGGGCCGGTAATAGTGACCCTGACCTTTAATAATACTGTAGTGGTACAAATAATGTAAACAGGAAAGATTTTGTCACACCTGCTCCTGGTTATTGGCTTGTACATAAACTGAATCCACAAGAAGCCTCATCATTGAGCCCTGCCCTTCTCTTGACATTTTCTGTGTCAAACAAAGCACCGAAATAAACTATCCTGGTGAATGAGAGCGATGGTGGCCATCTGCTTGTCATAATTTTGCATGTTTTTCACTTGTTCTGTTTGTTCTTTTATCCAGTCTGTTCTTTTCATTTCCCCCATGCTCACACTCCTCACATTCTTTACTCTGTATTATCTAGCAGGTGTTTGAGTAAGGACTTTGTAACACAGAGGAGCTTGCTTATTGAAAAGGGAATCTAACTGACATTTATACTGTGCAACAGTACTCTTCCCACATTAGCTATCAGCCAAACACGCTCTGCGCCCTTCACTGGCTGAGTCGGGAAAGCTCTTCTGAGCACCAGAGGCTCCACTAGGTTTGGCTCCAGGTATTAGCAGAGCAGGCAGGTGACAGAGGCAGCAACTGCCAGAGATGGCCCCACCTTTTTGTCTTTTCTAAGTCATGGAAAGCCAAGTTTGCTGCTGCTGTCTTCAGCAAGACTGTGCCACTGCCACAGACCCTCTCATTCCTTCAACAGCAGCGGGCAAAGATGACCACTTTTCCAGGGTTATTCACACAGCTTTCTAGACTGACTGCTCCCTTCTCTGTGGCAGAATATTCTGACACTATTCATTAATCCTCGAGGCAGTTAAATTCAGCTTGTTAACACTACTGAATGAAATGGTGAGAGCATCGGTCTCTGCACTGGGACTCTACTCGCAAACCAAGATGCCCTTACCATGACTTTTCAAGCCCCGTGTAGGCTTCCCACCTTTCTAAGCCGCTTTACAACAGGCAAGTTCTTCATACTGGGTCATCAAGTGTGAAGGAAAAAGCAGCCTGTCACACACAAAGGCCTCCAGAATTAAAACATACCTCCCTTAATAGCTTTTTGGAGTCCAAAACAATGTCTGTTTTACTGTATCTCATTTTAAAATATGTTTTTACATTTTATTCCTGACAAGTGAGAAGCATGTTGCTAGTGATGACCAAATAATAGAGCAGCACCTGTTCTGTACTGCCTTTCATTCTGGATAGTTTACACTAACAGAGGGGCTCAGTTGCATTTGGCTTCAGTGACAAACATCTTTGAATGAAAAATGTCTTTTAATGACCTCTTGCTGAGATTAACAACACAACTCACGGTTACCTCAGCAGTCCAAATTTGTGTCTGTTTAAGCAAATTACATAAACTCTACCTCAGGCATATTGTGGCAGGCTATATGTGGCCATATTTAATTTTTTGCAGTAGTTTCCTAAAGTAATGCATTGCCGATGTCCCAAGATCAGAAACTACATTATGTAGGTCATGAATTTCAGTAATTGTTTTCTTCTGACAGGACCAGATTCCCCTGTGAATGACCTATACAACCAACCGCATGAAACTGAGCTGCCTCAGATGGATTTAAGGCAGACTCAGCTTCCAGCATGTGGCTGCTAACTAGCAGGGCTACACCTACACTCAGACCACTGAGTTCAAGACCAGCTTTAATGAGAACCAGATGTCTTTATTTCTTGTACCTGCTCTAGCTTTTCATTCAATTAAAACCAAAGAATGAAACATACATAGAGTAATGGAGAAAATATGTGATATGTTTGCATTCTCTTTTTTTCCCCTCATGCTGTTAGGAACAGAGCAGAAATTCTCTTGAGTTAAATTGGGCTTTTTTAAGTTGTTCTAAAAGCATGATCACAATGCAATAATTTTATATCGCTTGCACATCCAGCTACAGCTTACATCTCTAGCTATGTTTTTTAAAGTAAGCATTCATTCTTCTCACATCTCTCTGTATGACTAATATTTTTATTCTCATGTAACCAGAAGCAAGGACAAAGTACATTGTAGCTGTGCTTTAATAATAAAGGAAATAAGCTAGAGGGCTAGTGCTCCGAGTGCATCACTAGCCCTAATAGTGGCCATGGCTCCCTCCTGTTAGAGGTTTACAGCCTGTCAGCTTTACTTACACACATCAGCAATTGCCACGACTCTTCACAGCACAGACACTGTATTCTAACAATATTCACACCCAAGAGTATGAAAACAAAACACTGCAAGCTAGACCTGTTGCTGGTAGAAACAGAACAAGCTTTTCCTCTGTCAGAGCAATGCAGGTTTAAACCATAAAAAGAACTTGCTCTAAGACTGCTAATTGAAATTACTGTTTTCCTTAGAAAAGATGCACAAAGAAAATCAAGATGGGATAATAATAAAACTCACTGTTACTGATGTTTGAAGCTTCTCTGCAACAATACCTGTTGTCTTTAAATGTTATGTCAACATTGTCCCCAAACAAATTCAGTAGCCATAAAATAAGAGCATTTGGCAGAGAACTGCTCCAGGTCAGCATATCAGCCCATATAAAAAAACCCAAACCAAAACAAAACCCAAAAAACCCAAGAACACCCCACCACCACCACAACAACAACAACAGCAACAAAAAAACCTAGCACAGTCTGGATGCTCAGTGAACCTGGAGTTGGTTTACATTTTTCACATTTCAGTATGTGAACCAGTAAAAACTTCTCCTGCTGTTATGTGAGATCATCGATAATGTAATATTCTTTCAAGCAGTTCCTCAGCTGTGACCTACATAAGCACATGTCTCTCTTCAAGCAACAGGAACTCTACATGAGGGAGTCTTTAGCAAAATACACAGACAGCTTTCCTCACTTCGAAAGCTAAGGCACTGATGACTTATTTTTACCATGAGTTCCATATTCTCTCTCCCCACTGAGCAAAGCTTCCCAAGGACTAAGGAAGTCTGCAGGACAACAAAGGGGATAAAATGAAATATATTGCACCTACATCACTACACAAATGCTACATTACAGTATTCACAGTTGGAAACACTTCAGTATCTAAATAAAATCTTTCATGAACAGTTTATCGTCACTAAAAGCTTTAGAAGACTCACCCTGTGGGGGTGAAAGAAAGAGCGGGACGGTGAAGAAATAAAAGTCAGATGGTTAATCATCACTATTATTTCAAAGCAAGTCCTAAGGATTTGAGAATCAGGCAGTAGGATTAAAATAAAAAATAAAAGTATTTAATAGTATAAGACTTAAATATTTAAAACCATACAGAACTCTATGTGGGGTTTTTTCTCATACATAGCCAAGCAGGCTCTGGGTCTTATCTGTTAGCCTATGTCTATCAAGTGTACCGTTAGTTCAAGACCCAGATTTTCGGTTTGCAAGATTAAAATAAGGAAAATTTCAGTTATATTTGAACAAGTTTCACATGCATTTCTGTGATTGAGTTAAAACATCAAAGCTTGTTTATTTAGTTTATGAAATTCCCCCCGCCTCTTTGCAACAGTCACACTGTGAATAAGCAAGCTATTTTGTGCTGTACTGGATAGTAAAATTACTCACGATTTTCACTCTGGGATATTGATGGAAAGGTTAATCTCCTCAGGAATAAATTTTCTACCTTTAGAAAGAGATTTGGTCACCCAACAGCAGTAGCTCACATGATACTGAAGGCAGTCACCAGATAAAAGACCTCACCCGCCTACAGGTTTATGATTCTGGTTAAAAAGGGCATGCTTTATTTTTAAAGTTTAAAGGGAGTGCTTCACAGGGGGCCCTTCCCCTGCAGAGTCAGGCAGAGCTAACTGCTTGCCCTCACAGGTGAAATGAGTTCTGTAGTCACAGGAGACAAAACTGGTTGCCATTATGTGGCAGCTCAACCACACACTACAAAATGGCCGCCCGGATGAGGCCTGCTGCAATAACCTTTCCCCTGACACCCATTGTGCCCTTGCAACAGCTTTGAGGAATCTTTTTCTGTCCTCAAAAACTCTGTACACGCCTCTCATTGTCCTCTAGGCAGCATGGTGTAGAGGGCTGTGCGCTGTTAGCTAAGGCTCTCAAAAAATTGTGTTTTTCTAGCGAACACCTCCAATGCCCCTAGCTCCAATGGGAGGTGACAGAGCACTGGTAAGTCCATCCCAGGAGATCTTTGTGAAAACCAGGTGATATTTGGATGTAGGGCTGCTAAATGCATGCTCCTTCACCTGCCCTTCAATAAAAACACTCATTGCTCAGATGACTGGCCACATACCCCAGACCAAACTTGAACTCAGTGCAGTTTATGGGGCACAGCTCTGAAAACTGGACTGTTCTGGCTTCCAGAAATTGCATCATTCTTCCCCAAAACACAGAAAAAGTGAACATTCAGTGAAAACAATGGAAACAGGATTTACTCTGTTTCAAAATGAAATGCCAAAGATTTTTAAGTGAAGACCACAAGTATCCATACAGTTTCAATACATATGATTTTTCTCTCTTTTTGTACTGCTTTGTAGTTGTTTGTGTGTTCTTTTGTTTCTTCCTTGCAGATAAGAGAGGAAATTATTTACTGGTGTACTAAACCTAATGTGAGACCTCATTTCAGTAATTAAAAACTAAAGCACTTGAAGATACATTTAAATAGTGTAACTTTGTGGAGTTATGAAATGAAGCAAAAACCTACAGTATAGGAAACTCCAGTAGACATCTCCAAATTTCAAATTTGTGAGGCTTCTTTATTGCAAAACACAGTTTTTTAATTTTGTCAAGTGAAGCTCAGTAAAATTAGATGTGTGACAGCCTGCATCTTAGATGTTCTTAGCCTGTACCCTGATTTTTTTTGATTCGAAAAGAAATGGAAGCACCGAACTCTTTTATCTATTTAACAGATTACATGCTATGTACCACAGTTCTTCTTGTATATGTACTTTAAAGGAGGCCAGCTTTCTGATAATTCTTGGTTTTCTTTTTACCAATACAAAGAAATAAAGAAAGCAAAAATCACCTGAAGCGATGGATTAACAGGTCATGATGCTTCTCAGACCTCGGTGCAAATTTCAAGTTAAATACAAGCCTTTTTAAACCCATCCTTCACTTCGCTCATGATGTTATTTCCTTCTTCAAAAAGAAAAAGAGGACAGCTGAAGACAGCTGTATTATTCATATCCAGGAGGTCTGTACTACTTCTAGCTGATTACCTATTTTCTGTGAAGAATTACCTAAAGTTTATGTGGAACCAATTTTCAGATTATAAAATCAAGCCTTCCTCAATTAGGTAATGCCACAATTTATGTTGGCAATCACATTTTAGCTCAGGCAACCATAGTCAAGTCAGAGCAGATGCACTGTTATTTGCTCTGTAATTACATTGCTGAATCCTATTTTTGTCTCAAGACCCTGCCTCACCTACTGCCCAGGATGGACCTCCTCAGGCTATGTCAAGTTTATGTAGCAACAGTGTCTGTTTGTAACATCTCTCCTTCTATGCTACTGATATTGTGAAATACCATAAAATTATGCCAGGAGCCATTGTGACCATCTCCAAGCAGCCCAGAAAATGAAAATATTGCTTAAAGGCTTCATATGCTATCTCTAGCTCATCTGTGTTTATTTTCAGAAAAGCTGAGGACTCAGCAGATATCGATATGAAGGAAGCAGTATGTATGGAAGAGCATCAGTTTAAAGCTAGCCAGAATTCCCCTCACTTGCTTCTCAGGCTTCTCTGAGCTCATTTCTTAAAATGTTCTCTATAAAAAGAGTTTTGGGTCAAACTGTAAATTTTCAATCTGTCTTTGCTGTTCAGGAAAGCAAACATACCACTTCAAAATATACAGACTCTCCCTGTCTAATTCCTCTGTTGTACTTCCTTTTTTTCTTTCCTGATGCGATAACATTCATACCATGAGATGCTGCTTGGGCAGCACCCTCTTTGTTGCACACGTGATGTGTTACTGCTATGGATACTTGTATATGGCTTCAGAAGCAGCTTAGGAGTCATGTCACTGGAATGCATGAAAATAGGCACAATTTTAAAGCTGGATAATGTGTGAGTTAGCTCAGTATAGCTGATAGAGGAGACAGGCAGCAAAACCTCAGAACTCTATAGGGTATAGGAGCAGATCAAAACTGAACCTCAGAAGGATTTTTAGTGCAAACTACATGCATTTTAAAATGTATTAGCATATTCTGACCCAGTAAATATTGATAGTATAGGTGAGAGCTTATCACCCTGTCATGGTTCAGGGTCAGGGCAGCCCCTTAGGCCTCTTACAGATGCTCTCTGATAACCCCCTCCTTCCTCAAAGGAGAAGAGAAAGAGACTAAGGGAGAGAGACTTGGTAGTTAGAAAAGGAAATAGAACAGCTTTGACAAAAATAATCATCATAAAAATGGAATATATATGAATATATACAAAACCAGTATCGAACCCAACCCCCCTGATGGTAATTACATCACCATCACCACTGGTGCTGTGGAGCA